>DWFO01000488.1:0-20249 GCA_018246595.1 Mimoniades nurscia nurscia
TATATAGAATACACATACCTACACGTACGTTAGATAAACGAATTTTGGAATCAATTCAAAGTTGTAAGTAAAGAAAAGTACATACATACATATCTTCACGCCAGGTCCCTTGCGGGGTAGGCAGAGAGCACAGAGTGCCAAATATCTCTTACACACCTGTCGTACCTGTATAATGTACCTGAAAAGTACCTGTATGAAAAGCTCTATATACGATTTTAGTAAAGTGTACCTGTATACATACTTTTCATTCGCCTTACATTGACTTAATATTATTTAACCAAACATTTGCTGCTAACATTTGGGGGCGAAATATAGAGTCTTATTGTAACGTTATTTTAGAAAAGCTATTTAGTTTTAAACATAATTGTCGAAACCGTTAGGTACTCCTGCTGTCTTTGGATATAAAGGACATCTAGTCTTATGTATTCTAGATGTTAATATTAATAATATCAGCTTCTTTAACATTTTAATTATATCTCCAATTAACTTATTGCAGTTCGTTATGAAATAACCCTAAACAAAAACATTGTTTTTCTATTAATCTTAAATTACTTGCATCTTTCATTTAGTATCTTATTTATTAACAAATTGATATTATATTATGAATTATCAGTAGTTAAGAATGTAAAAAATATTGCATAGTATTAACTAGGCACCTGCTTGAAAGCAATTTGCACCTCAGTTGTTCGGGAAATCAATGTATACCAGCGAAAGCGGTTTAGAAAAAGAACCAATACCTATATTTAAGAATAAAAATATTGCTACCTACATATGTATAAATTTTTTATGTATATGCCAACAAATATATGCACGTATTTTTTTAATACATCAAAAAAATATTCAAATATGTTTGTAAAAATATAATTCCGTAGTGAATATATGTTAAAAAATCACACATGTGTGTTAATTTTATATTTCGTCAAATGCGTTCAAGAGATTTGTAAATGTGGTCCAAACGTAAATGGGAAAGTAGTAAGACGCGGCCAAGATACGACAACGTCATACGCGAACAGCTCTTCTACGGGAGTCATAAATATTTATGGGGTAAAGGCTCAATCTCCATTCACTTATATGTACAGTCTCATGGAAACTACACACGTATTGCTTGTATTTTTATTAGCACTGGGCACATTAGATACCTATATGTCCATATTTACAATTCTAGTAGTGTCTCAGAGTAGAGATTTGCGCCCGGTGTATGGCAATAGGCTAACCACCTATTCCATGTCAGAATGTAAACGTAACTGGTGAGACGTGGGAGCGTACTACACTTCTCTGCTTACCTCCTCGGGGACTACAGGCGTGATTTTGTAAATACAATAAATGGGTATATTATAGTATAATATTAATGTAAGTAGGTCCTTCTGCATGTACATACATATATGTACATTTTAATTCGTACACATATATTTATATTATTAACCAAGGAGCCGGTACATATTTAAGGACTTAATCCCGGTCAAGTGGCACCAACAGACGCAGTGGGCGGGGATTGTGCGCAGATTATCTGAGATATAATAAAATGGACACAGATGTTTGCTCGATAGACATACTGTACCCGATACACATCGCAAATTTACATTACTTGGTGCAATTACATTTTGTACATATGTAGGTATATTTTATTAATATTTTAATATTATCACGCCAGATCCTTCGCGTGGTAGGCAGAGAGCACCGAGTGTCAAATTCCTGTATTTAACGGGCGTGTGTGTGTGATAAATGTAGTGGAAGCTTACCAGTGTGCAAGAATAGAAAAGTATATTGTATGTGACTGTTATATTAAATTTTCGTTGGAAAATACGTCAACTACCTACTTAATCGACAAGTGAAATGGCACTTGAAATAGAATCACTATACATAATTCAATCAATACAATGTTAAAATAATATTACGTTTTCATTGAGAATTTGTGTGAAATGTAAGTTAAATAACAAAGACTGCTGGACTTGATCTATTGGAATCTATTTTTTTGTGTCATATGTAAAATTAAATTGTGGATATTTACAAGTGATTTAGGTTTTAATAATTTTGTAACGTCCAACACCACAGTAATTATACATACTTTGGATTAACCTTAATTAAAAGTGAAGAACACAATATAGAGAGAAAAGTGGGTTAAGCAAAAAAGGTAAACTGACGTTAGAAGGAAAATACGCCGCAGATTCTTTATCTGGATATAAATCGATATTAAGAAGCGAATAACAAGGGCTTAATTTACTGAATCTACTTCCGCAGCAAGGGTCCGCCAAGTCAATATTGATAGTATAGATAATTCTGCTTACGACATAACGGCTAACATACATATATTTGTTCTAATTCAATATCTCGTAAGTCTTTGTCTATATTTTTATACATCAATATATTCATGTAGAATATTGTGAACAACCTTTTGTGTGTATGTATATCTGTAATGATTTTGAGATTTACACAAGACAGTACTTACATAAAGGTACATGATTATCAGATAAACTATTTTATTTACTGGAAATAATACACCGTTGACATTGATCAAAATCAAAACCATCTAACAAAAATATTCAAAACCATGAATATTAACTACATATATTAATATTTAATATTAACGTCGATTTTTTATTACTCTTGTAATGCCTTGAAGTTTGTAACAATATCGAGTTGTAAAAATATCAGAGAAATATTACAAGTGTACTTAAAATGAGCTCAGTTACAATTCTGTTATGATTAAGATATATGCCAACGGGGCGGGCCTGAGTCTCCGGCCGCGCACTCATCAATACCCCGCCGCGGCGTGCGCATGTGCGGAAACCTGCCGGGGCTCTGAAATTCTGATTCCAACGTTTATGAATGTTAATGGGCGATATGAAAAAACTGGTCTGGCCCTCGCCTCCCCTTTCACACCACTCGGCCCAAGAGCGTTATCTTTCATGTAAGTGTATCTTTGTCATCAAAATGTGTTGAAATTCGCCACGTGTTGACTGGTATGTGCCTATATAAAACCGGTCGTTAGATACATTACCATATTAAATCTGTTAAACGAAATATTTAATTATTTACGTCACAATTTATATCTAAGTGACTTTATGGTACATTCTTCAAAGAATAACAAATTTCATGTTCTCTTAAACGTTCTACGAAAATCATTTTTTCTGATTGCCGATTCGATTACGAAACGTGGTAGAGTCGATTTGGATTTAATAAACGAAACCATGTAATGAACGAAATGAATGAAATTTAGGTACAGTTATGGCTCATGCAGGATGTATAGAAAATGTTTACTTGTAGCCGACTACCTGTTATCGTTACCGGGGATACTAATTTTATCCTTCCAACAACCAACCCCGCATTCCGTGCCCTCGCACCCCAATGTTTACAACGCAGGGCAACATTTTAAGAAATTTAATAAGCTTAAGTGAGGAGAAATATAAGGGCCAAGATTTATTCGAGATTGTTCTATTTTTAAATAATTCATTATTCCTTGTATTTTTAGGAGATTATGTAGGAGCTCTTCCCCGTAAATAATTCTTAAGGATAAATGTAGAGACCAAAGTATAAGAGATTTTACCAAGCTCGAGTAAAACGACGTATTTTATTTGGAGTTCCAGAAATCACAGACTTGGTTCAATGTTCTAAATGAAATCTTTTGTGGTTTTTATATTTGGACATTATGAATTTTTTGTTCTCGTGAAATCATGATCTGTCTCAATAATATAAAGTTAAACCTTCTAAAAATTAAACCTTCCGAAATATATGAGACAATGGTTGATAAAAGCATGAATAAAAGCTGTGATAAAAGTTTGGAATCGTTGTGGGAGGGTAATTGCGTGACAAAGTTGTATGAAAATTAATGTATTTTATTACCCTGCCGGCTTATTTTCATTGTCATTAAACTTCTAAAGTTCATAAACAGCTGCGTAAATAAATAATGTGTTCTCATTTTCTGCGTCGCGTGTCCCCAGTTCTGCCTTCTTGACGATTCACCTTTTATAGTATTCGGTTATTCCGAAGTCAAATTTTAACGAACGACCTCAGGTAGGTACTTTATGAAAGTAACTTTTTTTATATACTCGATATTTTAACTTATTTGTTAAGCATGTATTGGTCTTGTAGGTTAATGATATAATTTCAAGTTGATATGATTTTTATAAAGAAGACATGTATAGTATTTTGAGTAATATTTACTCAAATATCAATTTATTTTCAATTGCACAAATGAAACGAATTTGGTTATAATAGCAAAAATATATTATATAGGATACGAAATAAAAGTTTATTTCATCATGATTACCTAGAACTATCGAAAAGATTCTTCTGACTTAATTCTGAATATTAATTGTACCATCCCAAACTCACACTTGGACCTTTTTGTATACAATTCGACATGGACTAAATTTAATGCGTGGAACTTTCTTGAAGAAAACGCTTCATAATAATTCATTGCACTTATCCGACTTATCTTCTCTAAATAAAGTTTTATCAGCGCTACCCGTTTAACACATGACAAACAAATGGAGACTTAATGTACTTGATACGATATTATAAAGTGAACGCAAACACTTGATATGGCAGCTTCCGTTGCCTTAATCTTTTATCTTTAAAGTGTCTTATTATAAAGCAAATTTAAGGATTAATTGGGTTAGCTTGATAATCTGTTATCTTCAGTGTGACTCAAATTTAGGCATTAAAAATCAAATGAAATTGTATACAATATTTTTGTTCCATCCAGCATCCAATTTTAACGTGGCTGTACCTACTTCAGAATTTAATAAAAGCGAAATTATTCGCTTGTTTGTAATTGGTCCTTTTATTATTGAAAGCGTTGTGTCCACTCTATGTAACGGGTATACTGACGCAACAAAACAAACGTAAAGAAAAAAAACCGGAATCAATGTTGGAATGAAGTTAAATATGACGCAAAGTTGAGTTTGGTGAAAATATGAACTTTAATATAACGCCAGGAAACGTGTAATAAATCCTGAGTCACTGACCCCGTGACTTGAATGTTTATAATTCCGTTATGCGAAACGCGTTTTGTTAGAATAAAAATAACTCTACGAAACTATCATTCAACTAGACTCATAATTGCGATTAGTCATACAACTATTGACATGACATTGACATGGTTAGAGTGAAAGTTCGCTGATGTTTGGCGATCGTCAACAACTAATGCGAATTGCTCACAGCACAATATTGACAAATGAAAAATATTATGGATTATACATTGTTATATGTATATGTAAATATCAAGAAGTAAAATTTTGATTACCATTGTGTTAAAGTGAAAGTTATAACGTGCATCCTCACAACGCCGAAAGGTCTTCGTAGCAATGTGGCAAAAATGTCGTTCAATTTATGCCCAAATTTTGTCCCGACTGGTCCCTTTTTGTTACCATCTGCGCGCCGCGCCGAATCGAGAGTCCAGACAGCTCCACCCTAAAAACCGTTTAGATGAGATTCCTATCCTTTCGCTCGCCTGTCAGGCACCATATCTTTATCTCTGTCTAAACGCTGGAACGGCCAGGGCCTGTCGCCCGTCTCGTTTTTGCACATGCGCTCAGATTGTACCATCCTTTCTGGCTCGTAGTAATTCGTGTATTTCCGCTTCCCACACGAATGGCAGCCATGTTTGGCGGGACTGTCAAGTCAACGCCAGTTTGGCGCGATCGAGCAGGATGAACAAGGTCGGTTTCCATCAGTGGAAGCTTCCAACTTTAATAAATTAATATAGATAGATACTTTCATCCGGTCACGCAACATTTTCTTATAAATATTTATGATATGTGTGAAAATATTTCAGATGCCGGCATGAAATTTCTACACGGAGCGTACGACCGGCAGGGACGTCCGGCACTGGTAAGTAATACGCACGTATTAATTTAGCTATTTGTTAATTCCCACACGTAGTAAATTTATAAAACTAATTTATCTATAGAAGTATCCAAAATATCTGCTTGTATTTTTTTTATCATAAGTAAATATTATTTGCTCTTAAAGTAAACGTTAACAAGCAAACTCATGAAATAGATAAAATTAAAATTATACATAAACGTTTATATTTTATTATATATATTAGTTTATAGTTTAAATGAAATTGGAGCCCCATTCGCCTATGTTTCACCATAAACAGCAGGGACCTTAAGGCCAAATATTAGTACATAGTATAATATAATGCTTAATTATAAATATTATGTAGTTATTTTTTAACTAGTAGGCAGATATACAATTTGCCTTAAATCAATTTAGTGAAATATATTAATTAATTGAAAAACATCATTTCTATATAATTCTAAGGCGTGTCAATTAATACATTTTCATGGTTCTATTTTGAACTAGAAATAGAAACTTCATGACACTAACCGATTGGTTCCTATAACGAGAGGCAGAATGACATTGCACAGAACATAATGTCTAAAAATAAAACTCCACCTACGACGCCGAGTATTATAACTTTTTACAAAGATGTTTCAAGTATACAAATGGGCACCGTAGACTGCATAAAGGCGTGGAAGTCATAGACAAAGCCGACTATGTGCAATGCATTAAACTGTTTAACAAAGAAGCCCTGATAATTGTTCGGTATGAGCTTTCTAGGTCGGGGCTTTTAGCAGCCCGACTTGGTTTGTCGATGATTCTTTTGTAAACGTTACTCATTGTATCAATAATTATTGCTTCCTCTCCGATGGAATGTATCTCGTATACTTTTTTAAACGCGCGTACCTACTTGAATATGGTCCACATATGTAAGTAATATGACGTTGGAGTGTATATACATAGATATTATATTTTCCAGTGGTTTGGGTTTCGTATCCTTGAATGCATCTGTAATTTTATTATATGCATTTGTACGTTAAATTATCATTCATTTGTAACTATGAAGGAATACATAATTAAGTAAATCTTGATGAGTATTATGTTCTTTAATGCGTATAAAGTTGCTAACACGTACTTAGCGAATATACCGGTCTGTATAATAAATAAATTAATAATAAAATAATATTAACATGTCTTTTGTAGAATAAATATGTTTTAAAAAAATCAAGAAATGAAATGTGATTTTTTATGTAAAAAATTATCGTCAAGTTAAACAGAATATGTATAAAGCTGGAATGTAGATTTTGTATTAAAGATTAATTTTTCAATACAATTTTTTAACTTTGAATGATTTTCATTTTAAGATTGAATCTTAAAAAATGTTTATGATGTAAGATAAGATAAAGAAATTATCGCAATTTTTCCATTCAATTAAATTTAAATAGCATAAAATTATTAATCATAGGAATTATGCACATACGTTCTCGACGCCATAAAATTGAGGCATAAATGCCTAATTTAAAATCTTTAACGTCAACAGTTTCCGAAAAACTATGACGAAAATATCATCACCAACAAGCCTTGTATCGTTAAAATTAGACCGGAATTACGCAAAAATGCTTATGAATTATAAATACGCATTTAATTTTTTTATTGAAACATGCCTTGATTAAATATACGCAGTAAGGGCACCTTCCGCTCGCTCCGTATGTTATAAAATTTCATAGTTCTAATTTGAATGCTACCTATTGCTTTGTTCGTCACCGTTGAGCAACTGTAGCAGATGATCTAACTGATTCCCATTGTCTCGTACTGGTTCGATAAATAGAAATGCAAATGGCCACCACATACGATTACGTACCCGTACCGGTGCCAGACACGGGTACTAGTAGGTACGAGTGTAGATACGCATTCTCAATGACCCCAGTTCATGGTTTTAAACACTATATTTTAATGACGGAATATCTTGTGTTTCGGTAGCCTTTATGGAGGCACGGTAAAATGACGAAATTTTTGAAATGTTTTTAAAGTGTTTAAATGCTGTTTTTTTTTTTTTTGATTTTAAACTTTAGATAGAACTTAGACATGATAAACAAAAGTAGTTTAATAATCTTTATCTGTTCTCTATGTTAGTCATAGAAATTAAAAAATAACCGTGGTTAGTGAATATGGAGTAATTCACTCATTACCTCATTGTTCATTAGACCGTGTGTTGTAATAGAAACAGCGGGAATAATTTGTAGAACTGTACACTGCTCGTGGCTGGCAAATTCATATCATCCCGTATAAACAGCGGCAATTATGCAGAGCGAACTAACAAAACGTGTAAATGGGCCAATTACCGCCGCTATGTAGGCTGCCGTACAATTAGTGGCTTGCTAATAGTTTTCATCACCAATAGTTTCATGTTAGCCGCAGCGTGGAAGCTCATCAGACAGAGATCGACTCTCGTTGTGACCACATCAGTTTTCGGTTGTGACCGCACAGTTATATTCACTTTGTTAGTTACATCATAATTTAGTTTTATAAAATTCCATCCCATATTTCGTTTGTTCGTTTAATTAGTTACTTGTTTCGCTACATTCATGTCCATTCTCGTGTTTTTTTAATCCGATGTTTCATCGTTGCCAACAACATTAGGTAAGTGTTCGTACAATGTTTTCGTGTTCCTAAATTTCCATTTCACTATTATTCTAATTTGTACAGAAGCAAAGTAACGCGGCTAATTGTCCGTGAAGTTAAATTATTCGCCAGAAGTAGGTCCACTTTGCAAGTTTCACGGGTGGAAAATGTTCTCGTGGTGTTACATTTTACAACAGAGAAAATTTATGATAATGACAGCCAATGTTACTGGAAGAAAATCTTGCTCATTTTCTTCTTATTTTCACTGTTTATCCGATCCGATATGTAATTTTCCGAGGCTTTAGCAGTATTGTTCTTATAAGCGTTGAATCATAAATTGCCTACATTTGTACGGTACTGTATAAATATTTAACGGTTATACCTATATCAATTATTGAACGTTGCTATTCGGAAAATCAGCAAACTGGATAATAATTATTTGCTAATTAAATTTTGTAATCAGAACCCTTGATTATATTACGCCCTTGATTGTATTATGATGAAATCTTGATAAGACACACGGTAAGGTGTAAATTATAAGTAAAACTGACCGTAATGAATGATTCTGTTGTGATTTTAATAAACTACTAATTTTGTTACCTGTTTTTATTTTAGTTGCTTTTTTTATTGTTTTACATTGACAATTACGTTACTCAAGAACAGTTTTCAAGATATGTACATGTATTATCTATACAGTGTATATATGACTGTAATGGACATGTCTGTGCCGACAATGGCTCTAATCAAGCCTAGACTGAGTTTCGCAACTAGTGGGCCGACAGCTCAACAGATTTATCCAACAGCTGCTCATTGGGCCAAACACACGAGAGCTTCGTATAAGTCTCGAGCTTTAGGAATTAAACATTTCGACGAGGGGAGTCATAATAGGTTGATGAGAAGGGGAGGTCAGGTTAGAGTGGATGTAATAAAGTGGGGGTCCGAGCCATTCATTCGGTCCCGGGCCGGGGGCGGGCTCATTGGCTGTGTCCGGAGCACGCATGCGCGTCCCCTGACCCAGTTGCCAGCGCCGCCGCGCCGCGCCGGATGCCGGCCTCGTCGCCCCAAGGTTGGCGTTGGCGAATCAACCGATGAATTCGCGACCGACACAGACTCACCGACGCGCCGAGTTTTTCTATCGAGCTGCCGCAAAAACTAGTTAGATTCATTTTTTACTAAGTAATTCATATGATACGTATCTAAAAGTATCAAAGTAACTTGAATAGTGTTAGATAACAATCATAATTACAGCATACGCGATTATATTTTACAACGTGGCTATCGATCGTAAGCGTACAGCCAGAAGATATCTCGGACGTTCAAAATCGTTTTGGAAGCCATTCGCGTGATTTTTATTTCGATAAAATTTCATTCTTCCGTATCTAAAACAGGTAAGTCGAAAACGTTTCCATCAAAGAAAGGACTTAAGTTCTGGTTTCGTCATATTGATTTAATAAAAAAATTGTTACTCACAGTGATGCAACCTTAAGCGAAACGCCATTTATTATTGTGTATCTAAGTACGTAACATGCTTTGTTGAATTCTGATTAGCGCGTCCGTCCTAAAACGCATACATGCTTGTTACGGGCGATTTCCTTCCGTTCGACGACGTCGCGATTTGTCTAAATTATATTGTAAATTGTTTTTCTATTCAACTTTCCAATGAGTTATTCACTTTCTGGCCTTGTGTTTGATACGTTGGTGATTTAATAATTGTTTATCGTTAACACTACGAACGTCGTTCAAACAGCGCCGTGTCCTCTCTTGTCTCAAATGTTTGTTCAACGGCTGGCCTAAAGATAGCCTACAACAATTACGATGATCGATTACGGGCGGTGACGCTACCGTATGACTCGTGACACGCTTTAATAAACTCATTGTGCTCACGACGCTCTCGACTCGTGCTGGGATTTTTTTTCAAATCGATAAAATTTTGACCAAGTCTTGACAATTATGATCGATGTTCGTTCGGAGATGCGTTTTAAATACAGAACGTGTGATTAATGTCGGGTTAATTTTTTTCATTTGGGTAATTTCCTACTTATTTCAGATGGTGTGGAGGCGTCCTCGCGACTCCACTGAATTGGCGGCAGTGAAGTTATCCATGTATTAGTTTTAATTAATTAGCCTATTAATATTTTCTATTCGTTTCATTATTATTATTATTATTAATTCACACTATTGTTGACTTTTTCCCATGCAATTTAATGTTTAAAATATGAATTTAAAATATGAATGTAAGTATATTTAAAATATGAATCGACCTAGTATACCTTTTGTCAGTGATTTGAGGTATTTGTTATTTTAAGTAAACGATCACAAGAATATTTTTATATGTGAACATTAACATATTAAATGTATCGAAAAGGCGTGAAAAATTAGACGGTTTAATAAAATAGGAATGAAAAAGCTTAGATAATGATACTGTAACACAAAGAATATTGTGTAATAAAATATTTCTTAATGATGATATTAATCAGTTTAACTTAATATGGTTTTATATAAAAAAATAATATCAGCAAATTAATTGTTTTTTACCATGTCATATATATTATTGTGTGTAGGCCATTTTTGTTTCGATCGAGGTTTATAGGGCTTGCGAAGAGAGAAGAGAGAAAAATTATAATTTGGTGCCATCGGCATCAAAATTAGTGCCCTACATCTACCCTGTAGATCCGAATTTGTTTGAAGTGAGGCGACAAATTCGGTTCTAGAGAGGTTTGTGTGGTGCATGCACTGCATCGACATGAAGACAGCGAATAGAACACAAACAGATAATGAACTTGGATCACTGATAAAAAAACACGTATGAACTTTTTTAACTTTTAATAGTAATTTAATTTTTAAAAGTAACTGATGAAACGTGGGAGTGTTCTACATTCTTCTGCCTACCTCTTCGGGGATTACAGGAGGATTGATGTTACTTTATTAGATTTTTTGTTATTTTGATATGTATACCTACTATCATTTGACACGTTATGCATGTAATGTTTAAAAATGCATCCCTCAAAACCCGTTTCGATATCTATTATGGGAAAATTCCATAGACATTGTGAAGAGATTATAATGTTTGCATTATACTTTTATAAGTTTCTTTGTTGTTACCCTCAAAGTTTGATTTTTAAGTCTTGTGGTCTATTACCTATGTAGGTATATATTTAGGTATATTTTGCAATACATTTGGTTTTAACATTCAAGTATTTTATATACCTATAGTAATTTTACTCGCAGCTAGTCAACAAATCAAGTTTTTATTTATGTTTGGCATTGTTAATGCCCATAGGGAAACTGAATTTAACTTCCTTTTATAGTGACGTTGTTATAAAATTCAAAATATACTTAAATAAGTTACCACATGCCTGATTTAACCTCGATAAATTCGGGCCTCTAAATTTTAATACCTATTTACGAATCATGTCACGTACGAATTTTAAGTCGAACGTAGAATTATATTTGGAACCATAAACCTACAGAGCAGAAGCAGGAAAATGTACAACATTCCTTCTAATGACGATTTTTATCTAATTATTATTAATATATAAGTAAGTAAGGTACTAAGTACCAAATATCACTATAATTACAGACATTCTTCTACATACACATTATGTATCTTACACTTATATCTTACAAATACATATCTTAGGACATCTCTACACACGGCCATCTGTTTCCAAACTAAGCATCAACAGAGCTTATAATATGATAAACAGATGGTTGACAAATAACATATATGATGTCAATCAATTAATTACATGTACAATAGTCATACATGGTTGCTGGTCATGTTATAGATATTATGCAGGTCACCATAGAAATTATTATATTAAGTATATGATTACTGTAGCCGTTTGGCCGTAAACCCGCGTGACGGAAAGCGAAGATGCCTCCTAAGTTAAAGCACGCTTGAGTAGGAAAAGCCTATTCACCGTTGCTTTGAAGAGTCCTCGGTTATATATGTACATATTATGTCCGGAAACGAACGCCAGCAATGTTCCACATCTACAGTTAATGTTCTTAGTCTGACCAAACGCAGTGGTAAGCCACAAATGTAGATAAATTTCACACATTATCATATATTTGTCTTCGTATTGACATACAATTTACGTATAAATGTATTGTTACGTAAATTAAATAAACACTGAATTGTTCAAAGACGTAACTAAAAGTTACATACACACATATATCTTCACGCCAGGTAAATAAAAGTTGTTACATCATAATATTTTTTTTTTGTAAGTTTCACTATTACGAGTAGGTATTTCAACAATAAATTATGTAACCTTTTAATAGGTTTAATCAAAGACACTAACACAAAGTAAATTATGTAAATGTAAGAGGGATGGATGTCTTAATAGAATCTAAATAAATCTTAATAGAATTTAAAATCTTAAGACTGAGTAAAATCTTAATTGTTATTTGACCAAGTTTAACCAGTTGCGTAAACGTAGCTGATTCGACGTGGGTTTGTACTTTGTACTACACTCCTCTGCCTACTTCTTCGGGAAGTAAAGGCACCATGAGTATTTCGAAAACATTGTCATTAAAATGGTATAATTATATTTTCTTTTCTATTTCTTAATCATTTTTCCTTTATATATGTATCAACAGTGTTACAGATAAATTTTAATAGTCAATATACATACATACCTACACACAAAATCCGCAATCAATTCAAATATTTTTAATATTTATTTGTTATCTACTTAAGTCTTAACGTAAATAACAAGCGAAGGCCAAGCAATTCATGTCCTCATCAAAATTCCATTGTCATAGCATTTATATTCAATGTTGATACTGTGTATAAATTATATAATAATAATGAAATAAATAATTCTTTAATATAAACAATGCAATAAAACATGTGCGTGATAAGCAACGCAATGAAACGTTGAAAATGGAAATTCAAGATTATTTGGCTAACGAAATACATTCATTATTAAATATCTAATAATAGATGGTACATTGACCTTGTTGACTCATAGCAATTATGTGTGACATTATTATATTTCTGCAATAACTGTCTTATATTCATTAACTTTCAGTTCATATCATAAAATTAATTATTTAAACATATTTTAAAACTATTATAATTTTGGTGTGTAGTATATAATGCGAAATTTTAAAGTCCGTATAACAGGCACTGCTAATAATACCGCAACATTACTTGTATAAAGTGACTTTATAAAGTACCTAAATTTATTGAATGAGGATATTTTGTGGAAGGTAAATCAAACGGTCTGTTGCTTTTATACAGCTCAAGTCTTAAATGAATTAATGAAGAGTGATAAATAATACGTTAAAAAGCTTGACTTACGGACTTAAACAGTGATTGTTTTGCTATATAAATAAGAATTTTGCTACTAACACATGTTTATTGATTAGCGTCTTCCTTATAATAAACTTGGATTCTATACTTAGTCTTAGAAAATTGACTTCTGTCACTTTACAAATGTGAACTAATACAAAATATTACGTTAGTAACTTCAGCTAAAGAATATTCATTTCCCAAAATCTGTGAGCATTATACAGTTATTATGCTATAGAAATAGAAAATGTATACCTAAAGCCGAAGGATATATGTGTGTATGTATATCATATGTATCAGAAAGTTTGTAATTGCGATTTCTTAAGAATATATATATTTCTTATTTTCCTAAATATTATTTTATACTCAATAAATGATTTGTGAATAAATTTGTTATCATTTTCCCAGGCCCCTTTGCCTTCTATGCATGCATGGAATAGGGTTATTGCAATTGAAATAATTATACATAAAAATAATAAAATGTAATGAATTATATTTATGAATACGCGGCGCAAGAAAATCACACGAAAAGAATAGTATAATTAAAATGACGGATAAATCGTTAACTGTTTCATGTAATAATATTTATGGAAATTACAAAATATTTTTACATAATACAAGTTTAGTTTCAATTAAAATACTAAGTAGTCGCGTAATCATTGTGCTATTATTTAGTGAAACGTGAGAATCAAAAAAAATCACAAAAGTAGATACATACTAGAAACGAAATATAATTTAATGTGTTATTAGGTACACGGTGTAAACCCAATACATTTATAATTTACCCACGTTAACAGCCTAGCAAATAACAATGCAGAATATTAACTGTAAATAAAAGTTAACAATAAATATTAATTTGATATTAATAAGAGTAATATATTATTAATAAGAGTTGTCGTAATATACAAAGTTATTTAAGATTTCACGTCATGATTCAAAATTATTGACTGTTTTAGGGATTAGAGAAATATTTCAATACATATATGTAACAAGCTCTATAAATTTATGAAAGAAAGTTATTTCATGCTAAAACCAGAATAATAAACGAAACAAATAATAGAAGTATAAGTACACATAATACTTCATTTACAGTTACTAGTCAATTACTAGTAATAAATTATTGTTCAAAACTGTTCTATTTGTCGTGGGACTTAAAAGTAACTGCTGAAACGTGGGAATGTTCTACATTCCTCTGCCTACCTCTACGGGGATTACAGGCGTGAAGTTACTGTTCTATTTGTTAACAGATGGCGTTGGTTACATAATGTAAAAATATTTCACTATTCGTATCAAAGAAACATACATTAGTTATGTGCTACTAAACAATAGATGGCGTTAAAGAAGCTAAACAATCTGTAGTTACAACTACATAAATGTAAAAAAGCCCTTGAGCCCAATAAAGAATAGTTTCGAACATTTTTAGTTCATTTAAACATCTATTTGTAGATGCAGAATAATTTTCATATTGCAGAACGAGCGGAAGGTACCAGGAATGTGTAAGGAGTAGAGAGATTAATGACCAGTGCAGCCCGGCCGACAAGCGCGGGCGTGTTTGACAAGCACAGGTGCGCTATTTTCATAATTGGCCCGACCGTGCGCCCTTTCAGCTTTCAGGTAACTTGGAATTGGTTCCTTATCTTAAAGTCTTGATATTTATGAGTAATATTTAACAAGCATAGCATAATCGTTGTTCACTCAAATAGAAATTTGATATATTATGCATCCACATGTGTCTTGCGTCTTTTGTATTAAAGATTATAATACTCCAAAAGTTATATTTTAATTATGGAAATCAACAAATAGAGTTCCACAATTATATCTATCTGATCGAATTGCAATTGATAACGGTGATTAAATAAAATCGTTTAAAGTTATGTATATGTTATGGTATAAAATCTGCAACGAGAATAATAGTTTTCCAAAATGATCGTTTGGGTTCCGTACGAGCACGTCCCTGAAGATTCTCCAAATGTCAGTTTAGTTTATTTAAGCTGTACTAAATGAATTTTCATATCTTGGCTTATTCGGTTACGACTTGAACATGTAACTAATTTGTCTAAACAGAGGACGTCGGACACTCCTGGATGAGAATACCCCGTGTACACTGTAGGTACTTTTACTCGACGATGTGTTGTAATGACAGAATAAATGGACAAGGATATTTTATGGAAATACTTTTATATGTATTTCTATGCTATAAAAAGTAGTCATGCATCTATCCCAGCAGCAAACGTGGCGTTTCTACCATCAACTGTATTCTTAGCTCGATGAGGACCAATCTTTGATTACTTCTGGTATCTAGAACTTTAGTCCTTGCTCAATCGTGAATGTGTCCGCTTCTTCTGTAAACAGTCAGATGACTGTTGCGTCCATTCCTGCAACAAGCGTGTCTTTTACCCCTTCAATTACATTTTTAGGACTATCTTGCGAAGATCTGTCTCTGGCAGAGCTTAAATCGTTTTGTATCTTAATTTTTTTCGCTGATGAATTCAATGATATTAAAACATTAGTGCCGCCTATCTTACCCGTAACGTCAACAATTATTTTTTTCATTATTCTTAACAAGATAAAATTTACCAAGCGACCGGTTAGTACACTCAAATTATGCAAGGCATTTCTATTTAACGCGTACTCTATGATTATAGTTATCTATTAATCATATGTGCGACCCTACCGCCTTGTAACTTAGTTTGCTGCTTAAGCACTCCTTGACACGGCGAGGTGCTTAGCCCTGCATCTGTGCCAAAACTAACGACCTGAAATGGATTAAAAAAAAATCCAACCTAACCCCTATTTTCATGTCGTTCGATTACTCCCTTTGAATACAACATGTGTGATAAATGAAGTTAAGTAGTTAACAGCCAAATCAAATGATATTTTAATTTAATTCGCGTGTAAAAATGACTTTCAATAGATCTGTTTTTAACTGTGTCAATTTCACAGGTCCAGTGATAGAGTATAATTTAATACTACTATTCATATTTTCTGCGTGATCTGCTGTATATGATTTCCGCACTATTTTAAATTTTTAACATAAAAACAATATTCATATTGTTCAGTAGAAAAAGTTGTCTAAAATCTAGTATAAGAAGAATTAACAAAAATATTTCAATCATTACGTACATATTATTAAAATTAATTCGACGATATAGTATCGTACGTCGATATAATATCGTAGGACTCCAAAATGTACTCCGGTCCAGGAACATTGTATAACTGAGCAGAGCACATTGGGAGCAGGAAGGGTCCCGTCAAAAATTACTATTATACCCCCGGCACATAATTAATGAACTGCTTATTCAAATACTTTTAAAACTATTATTCATGCCGTTTACGTTTGAAATGTTCCGACGATTCCATAGAAAGCGAGTTCAGTGTATTAATTAAAAATGTTACCTTATGCGATTTTAAAAACTTCTGATGCGAGGCGCAACGAATTTTCAAGCAGAAATAGTTTTTATGCCATCTCGTATCGGCTTGTTCTGCCCGTGTAGCTTGACTTAATTAAACTATTTTTTCAATAATACTGTTACATAGAAATTCTTGAACAAGTTTAAAAATATGTTTAATTATAATAAAGTATTATTTAAAAAAATGTTTAATTATAATAATTTTCATTGGTAAAACAATAGTTACAAAGAAACGTAATATCAGGCTTGTAATCCTTGAAGCGGTAAGCAGAGGAGTGCAGTACACTCTTACGTTTTACCAGTTACGTTTACGATATATACGAATTATGTCTTTCAATAACTGAAACTATAATCCACCCAATAAACTTGGTAATAAGTGAGTAGTAATACCTCGTATATTTATTGCTTGATATTACAAAAAATTTATATATCTACATATTTTAATAATTAGTTTCTAATGAAATTACTGTATACCTTGATAGAGCAATCCATCTTCATGATACTCGTATGTCAGCTTATGAGAATCAAATCTTCCACTAGCCAACACTCCGTTTTCTTAGTAAGGTAAATGAATCATTTTACATAGTTGTAATAATATTTTCTGCTAGAACTCGTTGGATTTCCCATTGAACAAATTAATTGTTTATAATGTATAATATCTTCCTGCCTTGACACAATATCATATCACCAATAGTTTTAAGTATATATTTTGTACTCTGATTTTAAATCCCGCCTGTTATCCCCGAAGAGGTAGGCAGAGGAGTGTAACACAGTCCAACGTTTCCCCAGTTACGTTTACGTCCCACCATGGAATTTGTGGTGAGCCTTTTGCCATACACTAGACACAAATGCGGACACAGAGCTACTATTAGAAATATAAAGTTATAAAAATCCCACAGTACCCGACCCAATCATTGAACCCAAGAACTTTCTGTCAGCAGTTGCGTTAACCAATGTCAAAGCCAATGCTCCCATTGTGTCCAATCAATTTATTCGTAGTTTCGCTTATATAATTTCATAAAGTATACACACGTATACATACATACGTATAAATAGATACATACAAAAATACAGTTTCGTACGAACGAAGCCAGCAAAATTTGGTTCGATGCCAAATATCCATTTGTGGATGAGTCATTGCTCACATTTTTCGCAAGATGTTCTGAATATCTTACTGAATAATAAGACGAACGTTTCAGAATTTAAAAAAAAATACCATTTTTGACTATGAACACGCTGACGATGTTTTAATACGCCAATAATAATACAATTATGTTTGCAATATCCTCATAGTAATATTCTCGCGATAGAAATAAACAGATTGAACGACATTTGATACACTTAGTATGTATTACTACGTTAAGGTAGGTATAGGTATCCCGCTATCAGTGAATAACTCCCTTCAGCCGTTAGTAAAGTTCAACATGAGATTGCAGGCACTGGGACGCAGCGCCGTCTCGAGTAACTTCCAACATCGTTGGACAAATGAATAATGGCCGCTATCGATTTGTGGTCGGGTGGTGGCTTGGCAGCCCAAGGTTAGGTACCTAGAGAGTCACACCGATCGCTGGCTGCGAATGTGCGTCCAAGTGGAGCATTCGGTCCATGTTGGTAGCTAACTAACAGCGCAAGCGTGTTCCTTCGCAAACCTCGCCCTTCCAGATATCGTGGGCGCCAAAACGCTATGTCAGAAACTACATGTGTTCGAGCGCGGCTTATGAGTTTATGACCCGGTTGGCGAGGTTTAGGTACAATCGATCTAACAATGGTTCCCATGCGCATTTCAGGGGCTTCGAGCTCCTTCACGTTTATCCCTGAGAGCCGAAAGCTCCCACGGGAGCTCTACAGACTCTAGTCCCTCTGACCATCAGGAGGGCAGAGGATCAAGCAACGATCTGCGAGTGACAATACAGGCAATGACATTGCCTAGGTGGGGTGACATCACTGGGGGCAGTAGGCCCCCTGGGACTGCCCGGATAAAAAGGGAACTTTCGAGGCCCGTACACCTCCTTCTTCATGTGCCGCAGTTCGCCGCGGAATAAAAGACAACAGCCACGGACGTACGTTAGTAAACTGTAAGATTGTATTGTTACGATATCTCTTACAGGGTAGGCACCAAGTGCAAACTACTATCGTTACAGACTTGACGTGCTGGAGTACAGTCACAACACTTTTAATGTACTGACATGTCAGAAATTAAAAAAATTAAGACTTTAAACTTTCAAATTCTATTCTGGGGACCACTAGTATTTAATTTGAATATCGAAAACCCATTGCAACATTGCACAACAAAATTTTTATTAAGTCCTAGGAAACTGATTTACTTCGACTACACAGTGATACTGCACATTGGTAACACGTACCTATTATTCAATTTCAGCTAAAACATTGTGTTAATATAAAAGTTCGTTTATTTCTTTTGCGGCAATGGAATTATAAAAACTCCTTCAGTTTGGTTATTAGGACAGCATACTAACAAATGCCATTATAAGTAACAGTTGGAATAATTGAATTTATTTTTCGATATAATGTAGAATGTTCTAGAATGTGCATTCTTTGCGCGCACATGCCCGCGGTGGTCGGTGGCGCCCGGACTGAGTTTTGTGCCATTAATCACGAACACAGCGCCCTGCACTGCGGCGCTGTGCGCTGTGTATTGCTTTGTTAGCACATCATCTTTGTATCTATACCCGAGTCTACCTCGCCAATTTTGTTTCTATGTATACCTCTATGTATGCAGTTTTCTTTCTGTCTGTGCCTATCCCCTATTATGTATATACCTAGAGATTATTGCCATAGAACAGTACTAATAGTCCTAACAGAACTAATACTCCAAGAGTCCTGTATTTAAATCCTAACTAGCATGTCTGTACAAAAACTGTGCATTTAATGATTAAATACTACTTGCCGTAATTGTAGAAGAAGGCATTTTAATGAAGCCTTTACATCTTTAGTTCTCCTTTAATTCAACCGCGGCACGTGAAATCTGCATACATACCCACACTTAGCCAACGTAGCAATACCCACACTTAGCCAACGTAGCAATACCCACACTTAGCCAACGTAGCAATACCCACACTTAGCCAACGTAGCAGACTATATAATTATTATAGCATTAAACCTAC
>DWFO01000489.1:0-20244 GCA_018246595.1 Mimoniades nurscia nurscia
CACTGCGAGCGGTCGCAGTGGTATGCTTAGAGCGTCACCACCTCCCTCCCCGTGGAGGGTAGCCCTTTTTCGCATTTGTCTGGGCGCAAAAAAAAAAAGTTTTATATTCTAAGAACAAATATTTTCTAATAATGATTGAATTTATTCAAACCCCTGAACCTGCCTCATGTGTTTTTATTACGCCATTAAAAGTAGCGGTGTCAAAATGTGTGCATTGGTGTTTAGTCGTAGAAAAAATGCATACTGTACCTATGTTAGAATGTGCTGTTAACGTTAAATTTATTAACACAAAGAATGTCAAAAAAATTCGTACGTGGAGTTTTGGTACGGAGCAGCGAAATTGTTCCACTTATAATACAAACGGAGCGCCTATGTTAATAAACGGAGTAATAAGGCTGAAAATACAAAGAAAAATGCCCCGAGGGGCGTGTGGGTCTTTACGAGCAAAAGGAACCGTCGTCGCTTGATTGCTGCACGTATCCGCGCGACTGTCGACACCGGCATACGCCAGTACGTTGCGAACAAAACCGCCACGATATATGCTCAGAGTTCAATAATCATCATTTTTAGTCTGTCTTAGTCCACTGCTGAATCTAGGCACCCCCAAACGAGATTTAGCCAATAATTCGCATGGTAGCCATATAGTTTGTGGACCATCGGTTTATTAGTTTGATAGGTTTCATTGAATCGAACACATTAATTAATCACTACTTGCGAATAATTAGAAAAGTCTTTACTTCACTTATTACTGAAAGTAGAATTACATTTTATGGTATATTTAAAATAACCATCTACATATAAGCCGTGGTACATTGTTCTAGACTGAGCTAGACAAGATTTGTTTAATTTCTGATTGGTTCAATCGTCTGATCATGTAAGGTCTTGTGGCCATAGATATATGGAGTAGTGCCCGAGCCGGTATTTGAACGCAGGACCTCTCGATCGTCAGTCGCGCTTGCAACCAACACAAATAACGAATCAGGTAGTTAAAAGACGACGATTACTTATTATGCCACCCTGAATACAATGTGATTTGTTCAATACTTATATTTCAGGTAAAATATTTTTCACTACTTCTATGATCCGGTGTTCTTTCATGGATGCTTTGTGACAACTGTCCATTGTAGAGCTTTCTGGTTACTTGGGATCAAAATTACATTTGAATCACTAATATCAACACTAATTAGATCAAATGTAGAACATATCATTTTGTCTATAAATGTGATGAGTCTCTGTAAGTGAATATTATATGCATTTCAGAAATAAAATATTAAAAACGTAGCGATATCGCATAGAATAAAAACCCGTATGTGTGTGTGATGTGAGGTTAAATAATGACATTTGTTTCTGGCAGAGTGAAGAAACGGGACATTGCTCGTTTTGTTAGGCCTCTTCGTCTTATTAACTGCACTACCTTAATAGACATGTTTTCATTTCAGCCACTTTCACTTAACGACCTAAAAGGATAAGAGGAGCAAAGAAACAAACATCGCTTTGAAGTGAACATCAACTGTTTCATTTGTTACACGGAAATGTCTTGGTCTTTCGGTAATGTATGTAGTTTTTTTTTCGTAAGATTTTTTATAACGTAACGTCACGCATGTAATCCCCGAAAAGGCAGGCAGAGGAGCGTATACTCCCATATTTCACTAGTAACGTTTATGTCCCACTATGGAATAGGTGATGAGCCTTTTGCCATACACCGGACACAGATCCAGACTCCGAGCCAATACTAGAATATTCAGTACTACATTCATTCACTAATATACAATACTACACAGAAATTCCAAAGTTGTTTCTAGTCTCCTACATGTCTAGCTCAGAAACAGAATAAATTGTAGTTCCTGTCTCTGTGGTAACAAATAACGTATTGCCATGTCAGAAATGAGCTGGGCATATGCAAGCGAGTCGTTTGAGACCATTTGTAAAGGCATAAGCCGATTGCACTGTTGACGTCGCGCGTCGGCTAGATACGGACCCTGCTACCAAATACGACATTTCAACAATTTTCAAATTAGCATTGCAAATAGTGGATATACATTGCTTCATTAAAAGTGCTACCAGTTCAATCTTTTAAAAGAAAACGAGACATGTATGTATAAATAGAAAGCAATCGTTGTCATCAATGTAAAGGGGACATTTAGTGGTCGACTCAGGTATTCGAACGAAATATTACATAGACTGCAGTGAAAGCAAGGAGCTTCCTTTTGTATCATTTAGTCTCTAAATCTCTCCTAGATGTCTTTTCGTAATAAATTTTGCGCGAAACGTTTCAATTGGTGCCACTTTTTATTTAAAATATGTTTAGTCATTAAGGAACGCATACCAGACGTAGGTATGTAAAAAAAATAGTGTAATTTTAAACAGAAGTTTTGTTTGACACAAAAGTTTCCGTTTCAAATAAATAATAGTACGGTATACGTAAAAATATCTATTATCATTTCAGAACAACAGTGATGGTCCGACAATAGTAGTAAATAGGTGGCATAAAAGTCAGTCGATTTAGACACACTTTGTGATCGTAATAAATATTGATTGGAAAATATTGAAAGTTTAATATTTCGTCTTTTTAGGCTGATGTCATATTCGTAACTAAAGTGAGGTGTGTTTGTTTACCTTTTTAATTTCACACAAATATATAAAATGTGATTGAAGTCTACTATAGCTTAATATATGTATGTCGTATACTATAGCGTAAGTCCCATTATGTTCTATGTAGTTACATAAAATTTTAACTCACCACTTTTGCACCTGATCGCTAAATGATTGAGAAACGATGCGATACGATAAAAATATCTTAGCAACGTCTTAATGCCGCTTTCAAAATGTTCGACATTCGTCGTAAATTAGAGCCCGGCTGAAGTCGTGAGCCGTTAAAGTACGACCAACAATATGCATATTGTTCGAAGTTGAGGCATTCCGACGGTTACGAAGTTTAATTCATTAAGATGTCAGACGAGAAAATAATACTTTAAGCTTGTTCCACAGTAATTAACTGACCTTACCAGCCTTTCGTGTTTTTGCTCTCAATTTACTGTGTAGTAAAAAAAATCGGAATTTTTTAATGTTGGTACACAAGTTTTCTTGTACACTAGCTGTTTATGTGTAGACTAAACCTTTTGTGTAGAATAGTTCCTTCGTGTACCATAGTTCTGTTTTGTGTACACCTATTCTATTTAGTGTACATACATCATCATCACATCAGCCTATTGCAGTCCACATTTGGACATAATCCTCTCCTGAGAGATTATCCCCATAATCTCCACGCTGGGCATGCGGGTTGAGGATCGCAGAGCACAGCCTCTCGCACCGCCTACGCTGCTGCCCGTAGGCAGCCAGGGCATGTAACTGTACCTAGGCAGACCGCGCCATACCGCCATCTGCCAGCGCCGAGTTTAATTACCTCTTACGATACCCTGTATCCCGGAACGGGGTTGCGGAATGCATTCGTACTCCGCCTAGACACGGAAAATTTGTGTTCACTAGTTGCTTTTTGAGAATACTAATTTTTTAATGGAAAGTTATTGGACGTAACAGAAATATTGACGATGGTTTAGTGTTGGAGCCGTTTTAGGAATAAAGTAGGTGGATTGTTTGTTGAACAGAGCTACAGACATGAAGTATAGACACCAGTAGATAGCTACCAAATGTAAACGTAATCACACCTGTAAACCCCAAGGGGTAGGTAGAGGAGTGTAGTACACTTCTATGTTTCACCAGTTACGTTTAAGTCTCATTATAGAATAAGCGGCGAACCTATTGCCATATATAGGGCACATTTCCAGACTTTGAGCCACTACTAGGAAATATACATCAGAAAAACCCGATAATCGACTCGACCCAGGATTTGAACTCAGGACCACCCGATCGGAAGTCGCGCTTGCAAACAACACGAACAACGAGGCAGTCACAAAATATAGATAGCACTATATGAAAATCCGTTGATGTCAAACCGCAATTGGGCAGCGTGGCAGACTAAGGATTTAACGTTTCTGACTATTAAAAGGACCCATGTCTGTCAGGGGAGCGATAATAGACTTAATAATTAATTGTATGTTACCCAATATTCGCATCGACTTTACCTACCACGTAACATCAACGGGCGCTAAATTAACCATAATTTGTCCAACAACCACAGTACAACCATAACTAACCAACCATAGCATCACACAACAGAGTTAATTCCCCACATAATATATCTCTGTGGCCACTCGGCTCGACCCAGCAACAGCGGTGTATGTGAAATGATAAATGAAGAGAATTACCGCCGTGGCACACTGCAGTGCATTTATCTACTAAATGCACGACTTAATGTTGTTCATTTCATTTGAAACGAGGACGTAAATAGCGTAGAAATAAAAGTGCATGCTGACGCACGCGACATTTTATTGACACAAATATGACAGGTGTCAATTTTTCAACTAAAATCTAATTTTTATATGTACATCTACATATTTACAATGGCAAAGTTGCCATAATTGTATTAATTACTAGAACAATGCAATCAAAATATAGTACTTAATGTAATATATTGTAGGCGGGCGATAATTGCGTGTAAACAAAATGTAAATGCTGTTCAATGTGAATTATGTATATCAGAATGTTTGTTATTACAATACGTTGTTATTATTGATATAAGTATATAGCAGTGCTGTGACGTAACGATTGCATAATTTAAAAAGTAGATAAGTTTTCTTCCACTGCTAAACAGAATCAAAAAATGTTTTACTACGAATGCCAGGAAATGTTAAATAAAACAATGTTGTAAAGTAATAGGATATAAATATATGTAGTTGAAAGTTCATTTGAAACGACGTCAATGTTACTCGTATCCAAATTTATTTTACACAGTAAATGTAGTCCGATCGAACTAGGTACATACATAGATCTGTAATCTTTTATTTTAATACATTATAATTTTGATTAATGAGTGTTTGATTTGATAAGACATTGGAAGTTTCACTGAATTTAATATAGACATTGGTACATAAATGTGTGTTACATACATGCATTTTATAATGAAACTAGCTGCCCCGGCGAACTCCGTACCGCCTTTTCAAAGTTTTTTTCTTTTTCCTTTTTTCCAAAACCTATCCCAGACAAAGATACTAAAGATATCAGTGCTCAATCTCTTACCATTTCAGAGTCTATGAAGGACAAACAAACATTGATCTCCTTTTTCCTATCTCTCTCCCTCCGCCTTTTCCTAGCCCTCTCCCTGCTTTAGTTATCCCTCCCCCTCCCCATAGCTGCTCCCTCTCCCTATTCCTGTCCCTCTACCTCTCACTCTGGGTCAGACAGAAGAACTCTAATTTTGACACTATAAATGTTTTGTCTTATGTTCAATTTTTTACGAACAGAAAGTACAAACCTCTTTCAATCATAAACTCCGATTAACTGACTGCATTAATAACATTAATTAAAAAATAACACATCGGTTGCTATGGTAACCAGGAACGCAACCTGATGAGAGAAATGTGAACTATCGAACTTCCAAACTAAATTGCTGATTTTTAATTAAAAAACATTTTCTATCTGATCAAATTGGGAATCCATACAATTCTCGAATCAAGGCAATCACGCACACAAAATTACATCAAAATCGGTCCAGTCGTTTAGTAGGAGTTCAGTCACATACACACGAACACAAGAAATATATATTAAGATAAATAATTGAAAAGAAATTAAAACTATTTTTATAAAAATAAAGTTCGTTAAAAAGTCCTCCTCAAGTACGTTAGTTGTTACCAATTTTTTATAAAATACACTGGAATAAATCTACGTGTTTTCAACACGTTTTAAAAGTAATTGTGTCTCTAATATTTTTTAACTGATTTTTTATAGATTTAATGATAATTTTCATCGTTACCATGGTTCCATTTATTTGAGAATTAAATAACTGACATTAAATAACTTTTACAGTGAAATCGAATTTTTGCGTTATATTATTGAATGGACTAGTCGAGATATGAAAACTCTTCGTATTAATTGCGTAACATCACGCCTGTGTCATCTCGCATGGATAGGCACAAGAGTGTATTACAGTGCCACGTTTCACCGGTTACGTTTATGTCCTGCCAACTGGAACTTGCATTTATCATTCAAATTTGCTAAGTTTACCAACCAGTACAGTAACAGAATGACACGATTAACTGATTCATAACGGTAATGATGTGTTTATATGTAATCATTGCGGCTTTCCCTACCGCCTCGGTGGCCGAATGGTTAGGAGCGACTGCCGATCGAGAGGTCTTTGGTTCTAATCCCGGGTCCAGTACTACCGTATTTTCTTAACTAGAATTCCTGGTTACAATTTGTTGGTAATAGTGGCTAGGAGTCTGGATGTGCGCCCGGAGTATGACAATAGGTTGACCCCATATTCGTGACTGGACATAAAACATAATAGTGGAAGTGCAATATATACTCCTTTACCTACCCATTCTGGTAAATACAGGCGTGATATTACGTTAGAGTCCACGATGTAAGTAAAATCACGCCTATTATCCCCGAAGAGGCATACAGAAGAGTGTACAACTGGGAGTATTATACACTTCGTTTCAACGTTTTTATCCTCCTCTGGAATACATGGTGAGCCTATTTCCATATACCGGGCATATATCCAGACTCCGAGCCACTACTAGAAAATCTAAATTAGAAAAATATTATAGTGCCCAACCCATGATTTGAACCTAGGATCTCCCGATCGGCAGTCGCGCTTGTAACGAACACAACCAACGCAACGAAGCAGTCAAATCAGGTACATATGTACATATCCAGTGGAACCTCGGTAGTCCGACAAACCATTTGTAGGGCAGTGTCGAACTATCGAAATTGTCGGATTATAGAGTACTGCCTTAGACTTTACGTTTAAGGTCTAGTACAAGGGGTGCCGGATTAGACAGGGGCCGGATTACCGGGGTTCCACTGTATAATGCAATGTATCGCTTTGACGTAAAAATTCAAGTGCAACTCATATAAAATCAACTTTTACAACAACAAACATCCTTTCGGCACTCGTCTGTCACGTTCGTATGATCATAACAATCCCAGGAACGTTTTTTCTCGCAGCGCTTAATCCATTTTCCCGGCAACAAAATATAAACACCTCATTTTACGCGCAGAAATTATAAAGCAACTGGAAGAAAGACAGGGCATTTATTAAAGCAGCCTGAGGTGGGTCGGACACGAAAACAGCGGAAACCAAATTAAATGAATAAGTTTATTTTAATATAATATCACGCTTGAATTTCTCCGAAGAGGTAAGCAAAGGAGTGTATTACAGTAATACATACATACGTGCCCCGATTACGTGGTGAGCCAACTGCCGTACGAAGGGCACAAATTTAGATACATATGTACTATTGGGTCAAGATATAAAAACATAATAATGCTTTGCCCGATCCGGGGACGAACCCGGAACCTCTCGATCAGTTGTCTCGCTTACAGCTACTCTGCCACCGAGGTAATATTTTTTTTCTTGGCGCATCTTCATACACAATGATACATAGTATAAATTATAAAAGATGCAGATGGCTATGGAGACCAGAAGATCTTAAATACATAGATCAAATACTGACCCCGAAACCGGCATGCATGCAGAAAATGATGAACGTAGAAGGAGCACGCCAGGTCTGTATAAATGGAGGTAATTTGGATGAAGGTCCTCTTTGTCTATGACAGAATGGAGCTGCTGAGATGAGAAGGTAACTCGATGTAGCAGAAGCGGCACACCGACGACGGTCTGATCGCTGCCCCACAGGCCCAATGCCCTCGAGTGATAGACGACCCGCCAGCGCCACACGGCGCCGATCTGCATCTCCGCACCCGGCCCTGGATCTGCACTCGCTTTATTTACAATAACTCGATAAATAATTAGTAAATGGCTTATTTTTAATTATAAATGACAATGATTGGTGTTCTAATTACGTGGCAGTAATTAAAACAACTTGTATTTGAGACTTTTGAGACAAGCTTTTTTGTTTAGGTCACGATAAGTTGACGATCTGCGAAGGGCTGCAGACATTCTATATACGTTGGATGTGGCAAGCCGAGGACAGGGCGCGAGGTCGCTCCTAGGGGGCGGCCTATGACCAGCAGTGGAATGAGATAGGTTGATGATAATAAAATTGAAAAATTTATAACGCGTTGTTACATGTCGTGTTTTTGTAAAATTTTATAAACGCAGACAAAAATAAACTTCTACTTCTCACTGCTAAGGACGTACTTTCTTTCATAATTGCTCAGTTGAAAACGAATGATTCTGATGGAATTAAGAGATCAAGAAGATATTATTCATTATTAAACGTATATAAAATTCACATTGCAGTCGGTCAGACAATTATGTCATCATAATGTATCCATAGTCATGCATAGTGAAAGAACACAGTACCAACTTAAAGTTGCAGAATAAATGAACCGCTGCATATTCTTTTATCAACTTTTAAACAGGAAATGGTAAGTTCCTCATACAGTTTTTTCAACAGTGGGCAGGTGCAGACGTAGAACTTTGAAACTCTTCTTCAAACAGACGTATCTTCTATAGTGGGAATAAAATACGCAAAATTAAACAATACACCGTTAAACCAAACTTTTTATAATGCGAATGATGATAGACGCAGGGGGTGAAGAATAAGATTTTGCGCAAATAAGTCAATTATGGGGGAGTCCAAAGACACTGAAAGCAATACGTGTATGATGAGCAGTGATGAATATACAGGAATAGTTTTAGGTCTGTAAGATAAAAAATATTTGACACTCGGTACTTTTTGCCTACCCCCTAAGGAACCTGGCGTGATGAAATAACGTCATAAAAAATAACGTTTTTATCTGATTAACATCGAAGCTAACTTCTAAGCCTACGACATCCAAACGTAATTATTTCTTGTTACAACAACAAAAAAGGGAAGAAATAAGAAATGTGCCACCGCGGCCTCCGCATTAAATATTCAAAACATCCACAATTGCTTTCTGCGAGACATCGCGAGACAGCCGCCAGTGAAACGAGAAATTACCGAGACGTCATTCAAAAACCACTTTTTCTATAATTTCAGCTCGCAATTACGAGTTCTGGAGTTGCGACGACGAGAATTACACTCGCCCAGGTGACTTGGGAATCAAATCTTTGTGATAACAATATTTTAAACAAGATGCTGTCACGTCACTGGTACAACGTAGTAGCTGTTTAAAACGTATCCATAGCTTTTTGTCTGTATTATAAAAATTGTTTCTAAAGATTTTGATGGCTTTTATTAATACTAGATATTCCTTGAGAATATATCGTTTAGAGCAGGACAAGAATTGGGTAAATTGGCGATTCTCAGCTCAAAGTAAGTAAAAGAAATGAGCAAGCTATCTTCTATCTCATTAATTTCAAAAAATACGTATGAAAATTGTGTACAACGTTCCTCCTCCCCACAATACGCTTGACAACAATTTCTACAGTATTCACATTTTCCATTCGATTGCTACATTAATTATGTTGGACTATTCATCATCCTACGTGACAAACATTAGATAATTAAATTATTATATACACTAAATAATTTTCATGTTATATTAACTAACGTGGAACATACGCCGAAGTTAATATTGACCAGAAATTGATCACAACGAGGTTTTTATTTAATGTGGTACAAGCTCGATGCGTCCAAGATTGACCAAGCATGACTACAAACAGCTTTCACTCTCATCTCGGAATTTTTGGATAGGTGACTGTTAACTTTCATTTATCATAAGATTATGTAACATTGCCTATAAACATATTTTATGTATGTATGTGCATTATCATTATCAATACAACAGCCTCAGTTGATCTTCCACTAATTCAAGTTGGAATTTTGTTAATTTTACATATTTATAGTTAAGCAGTGTCCGAGTATATCCTTAAGATACGAGACTTATTACGCATACTTTATTTTTTTTTTGGTAATGAAAGTAAACCAGTTGATAAAAGACACAAGTACGAGTAGCCACAGTCGCCTGTGATAGTGATAGTGATAGTCAGTGTCAGTTGTTAATGAATGTACTATACATTAGTCCACTTAGTACAGGTTCGTATCATTGCAGTAAGTATTGGAAGTCCAGTAACTGATAATAAAATTTACATTATCATGGAAATGTAGCATAAGCTTAACGCTTAAGCGTGCAATCACAACGTGACAATAAAAACCAATTACGCGATGCTAATATAATCCTTTTCCGACCCACTGTGGCAAATAAGCTAATTTATTTAAGAGCTCGGACGCACACTAGTGCAATATTTTATAGCCCAGAGTCGGAAAACTGACTCAGAACTAAATAGCACAGCTTCGTTTAAATATCTATTTGTACCTATTTGTATTGTTGTATTGAGGGAGGTATCGTTGATCGTCGCGTGGATCACGTAGTGTGACAATTGCAAGGATTGGATCGTTTTGTGGGCGTGTCGCCGGACCGTACTGTCCGACTGTACACTGAATGCGTTGGCGGATCGACAGCATATTATTTAATGTACTAGTGTGAACTTAGTAATCAAAACTCAACATCAACGCTATGTCGTTAAATTATTACGTTTCATCTCACACTTACCCTTACACTTTGGAGAACTCTATGGTAAGCATATTTCACACTATGGTTTTTCACTGTTGTAGCTAGCTAGTGATACTGAAACATATAATGCACTTGTTGTATAAAGAAATGCGCGCCTGGATATGAGCGTACATTAATCATTCACAAATTGCAAAAACAATGTGCAGAAATTCGCATGCCCAGTGCGTTCGCGCCCTAAGACTAAAAAAAAGCGAATTTGAATTCGGATCAAGGTAGCAATTACAGCTCGCTTTGAGAGGAAAAACTTTAGGGCGAAACAAACAACTTATTTTGGGCCAACACAAAGCATTCATGAATTTATAATGTGCAGGGAAATTAACTTTTTCCTCCGCTCGGCAGTCCTGTTTATATTGACAGTGACTCGATGCCGGCCGTATTGAATTTTCATTATTAAGCTCCTTTCGTCTCTACACTTTTTAGGTATACCCATGTCGTATCGTCGCTTCACTTGACAGAATAACACAACACCAGCTGGCCGAACGAACTTTTCTCGGATAATTAATTTCTAACCTGATCTAATCGAGCTATTTATATTATATAAAAATATATTATATAAAAATATTATATAAATATAAATATTATATAAATATAAATATTATATAAAAATATGTTTCCTTGAAATCAGCTCTTGTGATACCTCTGGATGAAGTTTTGCAGAAGATGATTAAAAATATGCCCTGGTCTCCAGTGATTTTGATATACACATTATCTAGTAAATATAAACAGGAGTACAGAAACCGTAATATCTTTTAACGCGTCAACTACCTACTTCTATACTAGGTTAGTCTGTGGCGGGCATGACAAGATAACGCTTTCAGCTGGCACACGCGACTATTGGCATTGATTGACCGACATATGTGGAACTAGCTTTGTGCTTTCCAACTTTATCGTCGATTTTTCCAGAACTGCACAGTTATAATGTGTAACATTTCAATTGATCATAAATAGAATTTTATTATAATTTTATTTTAGACACATGTCTTCACGCCAAGTCCCTCGCGGGACAGTGCATCGACTGCCAAATAAACGCTATCCATATCTGCCACGCTTCTTTTAGATACATAATTAAAACTTTTCCTAATGACACCTAAAATTAAATAACTTTATCTTCTCTAATAAGTTCAGATATCAGATATAGGTAATTATATCGGTTAATGTCACAAAACTGACTTGATTGCTTCGTTGATCGAGTGGTTGCGAGCACGACTGCCGATCAAGAGGTCTTGGGTTCAAATTCCGGGTCGGATATTATAAAGTTTTTGTAATTAGAATTCCTAGTTCAAATTCTTAGACGCTCGGATGTATGGCAAAGGTCTCACCACCAATTCTATATTGGAACGTAAAGCTAACTGGTGAAAAGTGGGAGTGTAATACACTCCTATGCCGTACTGTTCAGGGATTACAGGCGTGATATTAGATGTTTTTATTTATCAAAATATAAACGTGTTTTGGAATTTGGCACTAGGAAATTGTATTTCGGAAATTTGTACATCGAACATTGGAATTTGACAATGAGTACCTATAAATATCGTTTATATTCCAGAACGCTGCTGGTGCCAGAATGTATTTCTCGTTCATTGACCACTCCGCGGTTGACCGCTACCTACTGTGCATTTAAAATAACCGCTGGGGTATAAATATTAATAAAATTAGTATTAATGTTTACGAGAGGTTTAAAACCATCATTTTGGATTGAGCATATTGTATTTATATTGTGTGAGCTTCTATCCAGAACCAAATTCGAAACCGATTGATCGACACTTCCCCCCTAGCGACCTAAGCCTTCTTAAACCGGGTTAGCGTGCAATGGAACAAGACAATGCTTTCACCGCGGCGTTGCTCGCTCGTAGACTATTTGTGCGTAAGTGGGGCGAGTGGGGCGAGCTTTGTGAAGAGATAGGGGTTGTGAATGAATGAAAACTGGTACAGTACTTTGTTACTGCGTACTGTACTTGGATAGCGGTACGTGTAGCGCACGTTTTATACCGTGCCTACGAGAGCACGATTATGTGCATTCCATTAAAATGTTAATAAGGTCATCTTACTATGAATTTAAAATTCTACCTTATCGTTTTAATGAAGATTTCCAGATTTTTTTTTGTCGTAATAGGGGCTTTTAAGATTAGGTGCTTTGGTGCATTAAGGTCTACGTTAGATTCGATTTGTAATATTTTAAGTTGTGATGGTCTTAGTACGAGAGTAGTTCCTAACTACAACACTTGTTTCATTATCATAGTACACGCTGGTTTCGAAGAATTCTGACACCTGACCAAGCAGTATTTATTTCATTAAGATAAGTGAGTGTTGGTCTCCCTCGCCAGTGGTATCCGTCAACGTTCTACGTCAGTTGTATTGGCTATCTCGTTGGTCGTGTTGGGTACAAGCGCGACTGCCAATCGAGAGTTCCTGGGTTCAAATCCCAGGTCAAGGTCTATAGGACTTGTCTAATTTCAATTTTGTAGTAGTGGTCCGGAGTCTGGATTTGTGCCTGGTGTATCGAAATATACTCACCAACTATTCCACAGTGGAACGTAAACGTAAATTGTGAAACGTCAGAGTGTACTACACTCCTCTGTCTACCTCTTCGGGGATTATAAGCGTGAATGGACGTTATCTTGTATAGTATTGTACATATTGAAACAACTCATATATAGCCATCCTCACGGCGTGAGGACAAGTCATGCCAGACGCGCACCGTCGAGATCCCTGCGGTGTTCCGACCCATCGCCTGTCTGCGAGCGGTAACGTCCTCGCATGCTACCTCTACTCCAACAGCAGCCGGTACCTACTTATATTCTCGTGCGTACAATGAGCTGAGTTAGATTGCCGCACCTGAAACCGATTCTTAGTTACTTAGTCCCATGTTTTTATAATTAAAGCCTGGGCAATATGTTCGCACGCCTCTGAAACATCATTATTATTATTAGCTCGATTCCATCCACTGCTGAACGTAAGACTCTCCAACAGAACATCTCTGTAACAAATGCTACATTATATATTAATACATTAAAGTACGTTGCATCTTTTTATAAACATTCCGCTATAACCCTGTTGGCAGCGGTAGCAAATCATCAAGGGGAGACAGGTTTTATTATGCGTCCAATCTCAGGAATCCGGTATCGGTCAAAAACATAATTTGTATAAATTGAATATAACACACAAACGAAGGCCATTACCACGATCTATGCGTTATTTAGATACCAGCTTATCAATTCTGACTATCTAATAAAAAGAAGAGATCAAAAAGTTTATCTGTCTTTATACATAAAGAAATATTCGTCAAAAGCACGTTAATCACGCTACATCTGTGATGTCCCAAGGCCAAGGCAAGGCCTACAAAACGGCTGAAAACGTTACATCGCAACTGTAATCGCCGACGCAGGCAGAGCAGGGAAGTACACTTCCACGTGTAAACAGTTACGTTTACGTCCCACAATGGAATAAGTGGTGAGCACATATGCAGACTCCGAGCCACCACTAGGAAATCAAAACTAGTAATTTTATTAGTGCCTCAACCGGGGAATTGAACCCAGGACATCCCGATCGGCAGTTGTGCTTGCAACCAACACGACCCACGAGGCAGTCTTTAATTTAACTTTTACAAAAAATTCCTTTTTCATTTGGCATATAAAGGCAATACAGATAGATAAATATATAATAGCCGTAGATGAGTAAGAAATATTGGCGGTAAAATATCTCATTTTCGGCGTTTCGCGTGACGGGAGCCCGCTCTGGGGGACGATCTCATTCAATAATTCCCGGTAATGACCTAAGTAAGTCAGTTAACAAGGCCCTCAGACGCTCTCGTCAAAACGAACTGGATATTTTTCAAGGCTATTGAATTATTCACAGTTTTTTTTGTGAGGGCTTAAAAGATTTGCGGTAAAAGTGGTTGGTATTTTTACAGCGAGTGAGTTCGTTAATTTCAGATGTTGATTTTAGTTATTTGTCTACATGGAAGCGAATTGAGAAGACTTTTTATTACTGACAGTAAAATACTGTCCATGGGCTGGTTACTCACGACAGAGACCAGCGCGCAGGTAAGGGAAATTGAAAGGGTTATACGGCGCTTCAGATTATTTTGGTTCCAACTGCAAGCCATGATCATAGTAAAACTTTATTTCATATTCTATTTCATCAAGTTTCGTAGCACCTAGCAATTACTTTACCTGTTGGTTACATAACTAGTAAATAAAATCAATATTTAAAAGTAACGTGGGATTTGAAAGTAACTGGTGAAACGTGGGAGTGTTCTACATTCCGCTACCTACCTCTTCGGGGATTGCACGCGTCATTTTACGTGAGATTTTCTAGTTAAAATTTCCACTAGTAGCTCGAAGTTTGGATTTGTGCTCGGTGTATGGCAATATGCTCCCCATATGCTCCATGCACGGACGTAGAAGTAAACGTAATAGTAACTGTAGAACGCAATCGAGGTAAGGTTGTATGGTTTGACACTCGCCGACCCCGATCGAAATACAGATATTTTATGTAAAAGAGAATGCATATACATAAATAACAAAAGGAAAACTCGTGAACTATTATCACTACGTACAATTAACTAGTGTTTCATGGGTAAAGGGTTTGTCTGTCTGTGGTCTGTCTGTCTGTTTGTGCTTTGTAGTTTCATGTAACACGCAGTGAATATACCTACGGTTTTCAGTAACGCTTAGGTTGATTCTAAAAGATTTATTAGAATAAAAAATCATACATACATATATAAAATATAATAGCCAACCAAATAGTTAGCCCGTCAGTTATTTAGATACATCAAATAAACACCAATTATTTTGTATAATCATGTTTAAACTCAATCTACATAAACTAAGAATACTTTGTTAATAATAATAAATACAACAACTGTTAATATAGTTGCAATAATGGTGAGCAGGCGGCTGCTTCAAGAGAAACCACTAATTAATATCTGGATCGGAACGCTGAATAACGTGATAAGTTCATTAACAGTATCGTAAACTAGGCATCTAACCGAGAGTCGGAATATCATGCCGTATTATTTAATGAATAATTATTAATTATTAATGAAAAAATATTTATTTACTTTTCTACATTATTTTGTAATGCTACTGCTATATCTGCTACTGTGGTACAATAGGACCTTTTATCGGCAAGGAAGAATCGTTTCGTATTATGCTCCGGGTCTTCTGCAGTTGTTTAAGAAATAGCTAGCTCAGCTGACGATCTGCGAAGGTCTGTGAGTAGATGCCGCTCCTACTCGTATTAGAGGTAATCATCTTAAGAGTACACTGAGGAAGGCTGATTGATAATGATGAAGTGGATTTTGTACTGACATAATATCAAAGGTTCTTACTAAAATAAATTCTGCGACCTGAACAGTCCAATACGATTTTTTTTATCTACTTGCCATACGTTATAGAACACGATTACATGTGTATATATGAATAATAAAAAACCTTTATATATTGTGTGACAGGTAAAATGCTATCATTATAGTGATCGGCAATTTGCCAATCACTCGTTCCATTCGATTCACAGATCGAGGACGGATTTGCAAGTTTAAATGTCCACTAATGCATTATTAGTGTATTTCCATTTCCATTACGGAGAAGTTGTGACACAAATTAAAAATGATAATATAACGTATTATAATTATTATTACACTATCATATTAGGTCACTGAATCGAGTGGCAAATATCGATATCCATATAAACTTCACGTGCGTCTTTTACATTCATCAGTGTGTTCACACACTCGCGCCAGTCGCGGTGACTTCTGACTCCTCAACCGGTGAACCGAACTTGCATAAAATACAACCGATACCGAAAAAAATTGTTTAATCGCGGAACAGTTTCTCATGTGGTGGCTATTCTATGCAAGTAGTAGTAATTCTTAGATTATTGTTAACATAATTTAAAATACAGATACATTATACGTGGTTGACGCTACCTAGATCTAAGTGAGGGGTAAAAAAATAGTCATTCCAAAAAATGAGGAGAAGGTTATTTTTATGCACAGCTATTTAGACAGTCTTAAATTCTGTTAATTTACAAATAAATTCTGTGGTACTTGTCATTGGACAATTGGCGGTTGTGCCGACGGAACAGTCTCGTACGGGGATTCCCAAGCCAAGGTGCTGGTGGTGACTTAATGATAGTGCATTTTATGTTTAGTGTCTTTCGCAAGTTCGGTGCATGAAGTTATTATTATAGTTTACGTAGAATAGGTTGAAACGATATACATATAGTCTAAGTGTTATGAAATCAATAAAGACCTGCTCTTTTTAAATTACCATAAACATAATATTTATTTTTTATTTTCTCTGAAACTCTTGTTTCCAGCAAAGATATTAAATAAGTAAGAACTTCCGAGAAATTCATTTAACAATTTCTACTGCGTATTTCAGGTACTGTCGTTTCCAGGGATGTACCTTTTAATACTCTGTCTCCTTTGGAGTCCCGTTTTAAGTCACCGTGCTGACGATGTCGGCATTTCCCTGGATTATTATGAATTTAAAGACGTCAAGCACCTGGTATATTTAGCTTGCAGTTCTCCGACAAGTGAGTTTACGTTGACATTTTCAATTTTAAATTATCATAAAGGTTTTTATGAGTATTACTTAGAGAAAATATATTATACAATGTTGTGTAGCAGCTGAAAATATTCGTTTACTGAGTAAAATTTGAATTCTACATTCTAATAAAGAGTAAATCAAATCAAAAGCATCGATAGAAGTTTAGCAGACAGCCTCGACATCTAGGGGTCCAGGATCGAGTCCTAGCGTGATCCTCTAAATAAAAGTATCTATTTTTTTATACTATCAATTGCTGTGACGGTAAAGCAAAACACCATGAAAAATGTTGAACATTGAATTTTAACGTACTCAACATTCCTCAAGGCATGTGAAGATTGTCAACAAAAAATATACATAACATCACGCCTGCAATCACCGAAGATGTAGGCAGAGGAGTCTACGACACTCCCACGTATCATTAGTTAGGTTTACGTCCCCCTATGAAATAGATGGTAAGCCTATTTCTATACACGGGCATACGTCGAGACTCCGAGCCACTACTAGAATATCTAAATTAGAAAAATCTAATTGGGCCTGACTCGGGATTTGATCCCAAGACCTCCCGATCGGCAGTCGCTCTTGCAACTAACATGACCAACGAGGCAGTTACAAACCCAACACAAATACAATAAATATCTTTGCTTTTTTTCACTTCATACTTTTGTCTACTGATAAGTTTCGCGATATGATATAATATAAAAAATGAGATTTTAATAAACTGTTCATCTAATCCAATATTAAATTGGGGATTAGGGAAGAAATAGCAAGTAAAGTAATCGAAAAATAAGAGATGTTCTTAGGTCCTTTGAATGTAAAAAAAATATAAGAGTTTATTTTTTTCTAATACTTCCCCTGTGGACTAATTTGGTTATCAAATGTTGCAGGTTATAAGAATTACGTTAAACTATTCATAAATAAAGGCAAAAAAATTTCCATTAAAGACATTAAAGAAGTTCCAGAGGACTTGGAATCTTCACTTGTCCATCAAAATGCTGATGTCGGAGTAATTGTGGATGGAGGTTGTAAGACTGTCCCTTCAATACTGGAAAAAGTACCTATCTAAATTACTTAGCTAAAACGGTTGTTATCTTTAAATTTAAAATTCTGCCTTCTGCAGGGCTCGACAGAACAGAGCAGAATAGTATGGAATTTCGTATCACCGTCATGTACTATTGATTAGAGTATGATATAAAAGTAAATTATTACTATGTATTGTTATGTAAATAAATAGCATAATCATTGCAGGCCTCAAGAGCTAATTTGTTCGATGCTACACACATGTGGCTTTTGTTAAGTTCTACAAACGACTGTAATTCAACAGAAAACGAATTGAATGGAATATTTCAACAATTAAATTTAAGCGTTGACACTGATTTAGTTTTGGTTAAAATTGAGGGTACGTTATTTATATTTTTTTTTGTTGAAGTGTATATGGAATAGATCATTGCAAATGTTACAATTAGCATTCCAGACGTGGTCGAAAGTGGTACCTACGGCAAGCTATGTAGTTCAACACAAATTGCTAAAGATATACGTTTTAATTAGTAAGTTTAGTTTACTTTTAGTCAAGTTTAGTTTGTAGAAAGTAAACCGCTATAAGATCCTCAAAAATGTCCAGGTTTAGATGAGATAGATGACTTAAAGCATAATTTTTATGCATTACAATACCTAATTTTATATCACGAATTCCAGCTTCAATAAAACATGAAAATTATGTGAAACATGTAAGTCATAAAACAAAATATTCTGTATTGTTGTTGCGTTGCTTTCTTTCTCGTAGATAATAGTTACAACCTAGTGGAGATATTCAACTTTGGGAAGGTACAGGGAAACGCTTTGGAGAAGCATTTCGTCGGGACTTGGAGTCGCGAAAACGGTGAATAATTCATTGACAAAATATTCGAAATTTCTTCACTGTGATTTCGATTTCTGTTTCACAATTACAGGTTTGAGCGTATCGCTGAAAAGATTTAAATATTATGATCGCTGGGATTTCCACAATTTGACTCTTCGAGCGATATCAGTTGTGAGTGTTGAATATTATATTATGATTCGTTTTGTCACAGCTGTGTTACCACTATATTATTATAGAAAATATCGGTAATACTTATTTATAGCATCAATTACGATAAATATATTTTTTTATTTTAAAACAACTTTTTAAGATTTTTTGTAATTTGTTTCTTTGCATAGATTCTAGATAGACCCAAAACTTTTGAACCGAAGATGTTATCCGAGTTAGCCTACACACCAGGTGTAGCTGCAATGACCAAAATCACCACGCGGCTGCTGAACATACTCAAAGAAATCCACAACTTTGGGTATGATACATATATTCCTAATTATGTGGCTATACAAGCTTTTTTGATGAAGGAACTGAATTGAAGTTAAATAGCTTTAAACTATACTAATTACGTCAAGAGACAATATAAAAAATAAATCATTACAACAGTTAACGTATCGTAACATCACGCCTGTAATCTCCGAAAAGGTGGGCAGGGGTATGTAGTGCACTCCCACGTTTCACCAGTAACATTTACGTTCCAATATGGAACAGGTGGTGAGCCTATTGCCTTACACCGAGCAGATATTCAGACTCCGAACCACTACTAAAAATCTAAATTAGAAAAGTCCTATAGTGCCTGACTCGGTATTTGAACCCAGGACCACTTGATCGGCAGTTGCGCTTGAAACGGACATGACCAACGAGGTAATCATTGCAACATTTGTAGTTCAAAAAATTTCCTTGGTATTGGATCATTGGTAATTATTTATATATGCAGCACAATTCCCACGCGCAAAACGAATTTCTTTTGATTAAAATGTTTCTTAGTGTAATTTTTTTGTCAGATATTAAATTTTTTATCACTTCAGTAAGTTTGTATATTGTAAAATGTTTTTGAAATTATCGAAGAAGGATTGCGCTTTCCAGGAATTGTACGAGAAGAGCCGATGACCGGGCTTAGTCTCATGTTAGTCGATAATAATAATAATATGATATCATGATAATAATAATATTATGTTTATTTCTGCCTCGTTGGTCGTGTTGGTTGCGAGTGCGATTGCCGAACGAGAGGTCCTGGGTTCGATTCCCGGGTCGGACACT
>DWFO01000490.1:0-20243 GCA_018246595.1 Mimoniades nurscia nurscia
GCGGAGGGCACCACGGTGGTGCCATCAAAGTCACTGGCGTTAGGCACCACCGTGGTGCCATGAAATATTTGTTCGCCTCCAGGCGCAAAAGTTCGTCCAAAAGAGCGCCGCACTGAATCGGCTAAATGAGACATATTCAATTTCTTGCTTTATTTCTAATAAGGAATTTGTATATACATACATACATACATACACATATATGTATGTACCGGTGAGATCGACCTCGCCGCAGTCGGAGCTCGTAATGCAGGGCCTCGTATAGGTCCGAAACTAGTCGCGGCTTTTCGAAAAATATACGTGAACATACGATAGTTAGCCGATACATCTATAATCATGTAGGTAAAAACTCATGAAACATTCAATAGCAACATAGAATTTGTATGTTTACGTTAATTTTACAAAGAAGGTCAACATGACACCAATTTCATAAAAGTGACAGTTTTCATCTGAGACAGTTTGGCATATTACTGACGTAGGGCCGGATTTTCGAGGTCGAATCAAACGAGAAGTACGAAGAGACAATGGTGTAATTATTGCAGGAGAGAGTTCCACGCACTCTTCCGGCCCATTAGCATTGAATGGCGCGCGCCGCGGCGCCCGGAGCTGACGCGGCGGGTGTCCCGGCAACCACACATTGCGTTCGTAACATCTATGTCGGTTGATATAACTATTTCTAGCGGCTACAGAATAGATTAGAACATTTCTGGTGTCTAGCTTCAGAATATCACCAGAACGGCATAGTATACAGTGTTACAATATGTCTAGTGTACGCAAAAAAAAATGGTTGAGAGCAGTCGTAACCACAATTTTTGTTTCAACGTCAAAAAAATCTGCCCATTTTAAGGCAGCGTATTTAGAAAGTAAAAGTTTCTTACCGGAAGTTCCAGGTAATTGGAAATCGTGTATTTGGCGGCGCCTCGTCGGATGTCCGCCAGCGCCGCGAAATGCTCGTCGCGGCGCGCCTTGCGCCGCAGCAGCGCGCGCGCCAGCGGGTACGCCGTCAGGTACTCGCGGTACGCGTCCAGCAGCTCGCCCATGAACAGCTGCTTCAATAGAATAGAGCTCTCGCTAAGCTCTCCGCCGGGCGGCGTCGGCGGCAGCTCCCTCTGCCGCAGCGACTCCGGGACGCTTTTCGTAGCGAAGGTACTAATTCCACTCGCCGACTCGCAAGATGTGTACGCGCCGGTGGAGTCGCTCGACCCGCATTTTGAAAATGGAAAAGCCGATGAGGTGCCACTTTTTTCGCTGCTGGCGGAACTCTGACGCGTGTCGATCGATTTTTCATAGTAATCGGGATATTGAGCTTCAGATGTGCATTCAGTCGAAGGCGAGGTCTCTTCTGCCGCTGAATTGTTGTAGCCACCGTTCTTGATGCAATCGTACAAATCTTCAATGGATTCGTACGGCGTCATGCTGCCGCATGAGTCTCTTTCCTCGTCCCTTAAACTTTCATATATCTCGTGATCGTCGTTGCGTCGCCTCGCCACCGGAGTAATGGCCGAATCGGACCGGCTTCTCTTTACATTGGGCACCTGATCGTATCCGAAATCAGCCGGATTCAGAAAGTCCCATCTGACGTTGGACCAAACGTTATCTGTGGCATCAGCTGATATTCTATGGTCCGCGCAACATTGTCCGCCCGTTCTAATCGTCACAGTAGTTACGTTGCCGTTACTCTCCACGATTGAACTGTCAACTACTGATTCACTGCTATCTACGGGGATATCGACAATTAATTTACGAACACAACCGCCAACCGAAGAAACACTCGATCTGTTGTCATCGTCTATCTTGCGGTTCACTAATGTTAGATCGTTGGACTCTGAAGTTGTTATTTCTGATGATGAGTCAATATCGTGTTGCGTTAACACCCCTTCTTGAATCAATTCTGTCAGGATACTTTTTGTTTGGTCGACATGCTCTTCGATTACGAGATCCTCTTCATGCTCTAGAGGATTAGAATCATCGTTGTCTTTTTGACTGTTACTAGACAACAAGCCTGAGTCTATGTACTTTCTCATACGTTCTGTGAGCGCTTCGCTTGCCTCTGATACAGATTCTAGATAGTTAAATAGTAGGTGATATTCCTCCTTGGTGATCACAGCAGCTCTTAATAACGGTTTTCCATACAATTCTATTGCAGAAAACAGCGTTGTAGCTGTAACAATAAAAAAAGATACGTTATACACTAGTATCAAGTATTTCTAATTTATGGACATGTACATAGTTTTATAAATAAGGCATTTTATGAGGAACAAAACCATCCTTGTTAAAGAACTCAGAATTGAATTTTTTGAGATTGAACACAGGTATGTATTTGTTTGCTACTCGACAATAACCCAATAAAACCAGGACGCCCCCATATCGATTTCATCAACAGTTTCTATTTAAATTTTTAAAACACAGCATAAGTTCGCAAACTAACAGATCTGTGTCAAGAATTAGAACTTCAAAGCAATGTAGCGATGGCTGAAATGTAGCACCGTCACCAGCGACTCCACTTACTATCGCCACTCGTACAGCGTGAGTAAGATGTTCAAGTATCGAATGACCGAGCGTATCGAGTGACTAGGCATTCGCAGCTCGCGTTGTCCATAAAGTGTTTAAAAAATTGAGACAACATCATATATTGCAAATAATAATCCATGTATAAATAATAACCTATACATAAAGCATTGCCGCAATAGAAAGTTGTGTACACATGTTCATTCTTCCAACACTGTTTGTATGTACATGTAAGCTGAACCATTAAAGAAAGTAATTAAAAATGACGACTTCTAATTGAAGTAACTGCACATAAAGTCAGCAAAAAAGTTTCAAAACTTTTATTTTTGTAAGTTTCGGCTTCAATAAGTTGTATTCTGTTCCAGGCATTTCGTGTATGTAGTATTTTATGTTTCGTACAAGGTATGGTATAATATGTATATTACATTATTATTTCGTACAAGGTATGGTATAATATGGTATAATTATGTTCATACCGATGTAAATAAAAGTCTTTGTTTTTTTTACTTAAGGCATCGAAGCAAGTCGATTAAAAACTCTGACTAATAATTTTTTTCCAGGTATGTAGTAAGCAAGTATATGAATATCCAGTCATATGTGAGTGAGAAGAAACGACGCCGCTTTTCTAAATACTCTTAGTGGTTCCGCTAGTACAATACTGAAAGTATAAGGAGGCTAGGACTCATATCAATATGATAGTCACGGTCAGGGCGTCTTCTAGTATTAGCCTCGCGTACACTCGCAGGTATAGTGATGGGACTCCACTCGTGTCATATGGTTGAAGCCAGTATTCCAGTTATTTCTGTTACTATAAAGGATAATCAATAATAACGCATTCCTTTTATCTACCTATAACCATTGTACATCTTATTAGTCTTTGTTTAAAGCGCATACATTTGTAACATATGTATATAAACCCGACGTATTTCTTCTATATTTAGGATTTAATAATGCATATGTGGAAATTTATACACTTCAAATGACGGTTAGGTATGGTAACATACAGTACGGCGTACGACATTGGACATTTATTATTACGAAACGACTGATTATGTGTTGTTAAATGAATCTCGCGCGCATCACTAGCCGGCGGTGTAGTTCTGCGAAAGATTACCGGACAATGGCGCGTGTGTACGCGGCTCGTTATTGCCAAACAGCTTTCTACAAACATCGTAGTATGAACGGAGCTCTGAATACAAAGTAGCGCTCGTAATACTTATTGTAGCGCGCGTAGTCGGTACGCAGGCGTGCGTTCCGTCGCGTCGCTTATCAACGAATATTATGTACGTAGCTACAATCAAGGACCCTGGTAAAAATACCTAAATAACAGTTCACTGCTGTAGTACGGGTCAAGTGTCCTACGAAATTCCTGTATACACTCAAACTCTCATACACTCTAACACTCAAACAATATACAGATTCTTATACAATGCGTTTTGTATAAGGAATGTAAGAGAAGCACGTCAGGTCTGGTAGGACAGAGATGTTTAATACTAGTAACCCCCTGTCTATTCCGTAAGGGATCTGGCTCTCATGTAGAAATAGTAAATAAATAAAAAAAATTCAAAACTGTAAATGCCGTGGCGATGTGTGCGTGAAAGCGGATAGAAATAGCCCAAGTATGTATATCAATATTTTCTATCCACGCTTCATTTGGTGAAATTTCTAATGTAATCTACCACAATGTCACCATGTGTTAGGGGTGTGAATCAATTAAAAATCCAGTATAGTACCTACTCGGCCCAGGATTTTAACCCAGGACCTGTCGATAGGCTGTCGCGCTTGCAATATGTTACAAGTTATTAAAACATTCTAGTAACTTTGTGTAATCTAAGTTTACTCATTGTGAGTTTTAAGTGTAATTTTTATTAGGTACTAAGATAGCGGTAGGTACAGTGCGGCCTGCCTCCGCGCGGCCACGTCCGCTGGCCGCTGCGGGCAACAGCGTGGGCGGAGCGACCGTGCTCTGCGATCCTCAAACCAGAGTGGCGTTAATGGGCGAAATGCCCTCAGGGGCCTTAGGCTGCTGATGATGATTCAAAGCATAATTATGTGTTTGCATAAGTACTCACCATAAATTTTCTCCCATGCTAGAAAAACTTCCAAGTCCTTGCCATCCCATTGTGGAGGTTCGTATTCTACGACAAGAACTTCGCCTTCCAATGCGGCTGCAGGAGCTCTGGGTTCTACAGGGGCTTTCGACCCCCCGAGGAACAGCAGAGCAGATGGTGGAGGATTTAACGCCAGTGGTGGTGGAAGCGGCTCAGCGAGTAGAAGCACCTGGGGTGCGGACAGAGGTCCCGAAGGCAGACCGGCCACAACCGCTCCGGCTTCTTGCAGAGGCTCACACACAACTTCCGCTACTGTGTTGTTCCCCCAAACTGTGACCTGTAATGAAGGAACGGCTCTTAGACAACAGTTTCAATATGTATTATTCAAATATTTTCAGTCAATAAATTATGTTATAAATATAAGTAACCTACAGTTTAGTATTACTATGTTGTACCTATTACAGTCAAAGAACAATCTTGCAGTAATTTTAATCCTTAATTATGAATAGTATTCTAAGTGACGATATCCAAATAAATAAGTGTTTACTATAAATGTACATTTCTTCTTATCATATCTTATGTTGTTGCATAGTTTGTCGTAATAATATTTTCACGTTTTTCTTTTCTATAGGTACTATTAGGATTGCATTTTGCTGTTCCTCTCTTAAGTGTTTCACAAAATGCTACTGTTCTATAGTGTAGCAAGCATTCGAAAAACAAAACAAAAGAGACAAAATATCCTACCAACGGCGGCCTGCTATGTCAGATTAACAACTCCTTAGAAAATAATCAGTTTGAACATCTAAAGCGAGGCAAAAAACTAACCGTGGATACCGGAGTTATCTGGAAATATTTCTAGGAATGGACTGACATTCAAATACTGAGTCAAATATAAAATACACGCCGTTAAACTCATTAGAATAAAATAGAGTGATTTATTGAGAAGTTCATGTAAAAAAGAACAACCAATTTTCGGATCTCATTTCAATACGTCAAACATCTAATGGCTCTCACCTTTGAGATCAAACAACAACAGCATTTTAAAATAAGTCATTAATGTTATTGTACATAATCTGTAATTATTCGAGTATAATGAGAATTTATTTTCCTATTATCTATACTAAGATTTCTTTCCATAGTTGCGTCCCAACAACATATAAACAAGAACTATTGGTTTTATATCCAGGAAAACAGGATACGTTTATCTGTCAGTGTTAACTTAAAAAGACTGGAATCAATATATTTAAAAGTAATATAGCTAAAATAAAATAAAAAGCAGGAGTCCTAAAGGCCTTGACTGCTTGAGTTCACGGAGTTTTTACCGGCGACGGCCCCGGTGACGTCACCCGCGAGATATGCGCACGCGCCCCCCTCCAGCCAGCTGCCGCGCCCAAAACAACCTCCTACAGGATAATGCGCTCGATACGTCTTCAACGAGAAAAAAATTAAAACAAGATCCAGGGAACACAAAGCAGTCAGTTTTACACGACCAACGCGTCTCGATATTACAGAATGCGAAGATGAGCGTCGTTGTTTTATTGTACGCCCGTTTCACCGTAATCAAATTCGATTCTCCTGCCTCCATGTGTCCTTTCCGGCTGTTGGTCATGCTTTGTCTTGCGTGTAAAACGATCTCTAAGATATGTTGCATGCGATGCTTTTGCTAAATGAATATTAAATTGACTAAATTGAACTGACATCGGTAATTTAATACATCAAATTAATACTTATACAAAAATTGAGTCAGGTGATATTGGACTCTCAAGCGATAACAGAGCCATCATAATATGGCTATAATACAAACAACTACTGGACAAAACCAATAAGAGACGTATTATTTTAATTCTATTGTCATTGAAAAGAATTTAACACGTCTGATCTAAATTACTTATGAGCGTCTCATTATCCAGAACAGAACCCGTCAGTAATGACTGCCTACCCCGTAAGGGACTTGGTCCGAAGTTGTAGTAATATAAAACTGACAGTGCCAGAAACCTGGCAATGTCAATTAAGTTATAAAGTAATTGAAAAACACGTATGTGCAATAGTTACACAAAGAGGAAATCCGATAAGATATATTTGTCTAATAATAAATATGTAACTATAACTCCAATGAGCAAGCAGTAGATTAGCGTCGCTAACTTCCGAGCCGCTATTACGATCCATAGACAAGATATTTAATTTAAGCGCTAATGGCCGCGCTCGGACCATTAGCTTAAGGAAGATGTCGTCAATTTGCCGGCTAGGTAACGTGCATAAAAAGCTTTTACGGCAGGATGTAGCATAAGTCATGTTCATATACATGCAATAAAATATGAACTGTTTGCAACAAAAATGCAACAAAATGGCAAAATATTTTTGCATGTTTCAATACACCTTTTCAATTTTTCAATTTCAATACACCTCAAGAGCACGCCTACATTAATTCAAATTAAACACTTTTATCAACTCTTCTATACTCGTATACTCATAAATTACGTAACAACTCATTTAATTACACATCGGCAGCTGTTTAGCTTAACTTCCTAAACTATATTATTTAATGTTAGGTTTCCGTTGACATAAATCACATCATCATCGATTAACCTCCAGAACTTCATCCCTCAAGTGTAAGTCAAACCTCTTTTAATCGAGTTTTATTTTGATATTCTTGATTATAAATAATTAATCTATTTCGATAATCATGACCCTATAAACTGAGTTTGTAATTATTGATTTAAGGCTATCTATGACAATGAGAATGAGCTATATTGGATACGGTCTGTGCGTTAATAAAAAAATTACAGATTTCTACGAAAAACGATCTTGTACCTACTGAATGAAAATGCAAAATTTTAATTATAATTAAATAAAGCGTAACAACGTTTCAAAATTAGTTTCCTCTAAAGGAAGATCAAAGTAATCCGCAACTCGCGCCGGGAGAGATGTTATTTTATATAAATTATGTAGTAATAAACTTTTACTAGCTTGTTTATTGGACAATGATTTTTCAGATAAAAAGCATAATTATACAACAAATATTTCTTAACCAATTTTTCACGTCTTAACTTCCCCGATAGGTAGGCAGTAGAATATAGTACACTCATACGTTTCACCAGTTACTTTAAGTCACCATGAAATAGGTGGTGAGCCTATTGCCATACACCGGGCACACATCCAGACTCCAAGCTACTACTAGAAACTCCAAGCTAGACTAACCAACAATACCCGAATCGGGTTAGAACCTAGGAGCTCTCACTCAGCTAATGCGCTTGCAACCACTCGACTGATATTCCGTTTATAAAAAATCGTTCGACGACTCCTTTTAAAATAATATCACACTTATATTTTTCTTAAAATTTTAGCTACTCCTATTTCGTTTACTGTAGAGTTAATATTTCGTTAATATTAACTCTACAGTACAGTCATCACAACATAGGAATGAGAGCGAGAGAGTCGCTTTTGCGTTTTTAATAGTTGAAGGTTATGAGAAAAATAAGAAATTTATTTTCTCATATTGTGTCGCCATCTATGAAGAGTCTTCAAAATTATCATACATGCAATGCGCCACCTTGCAACAACTACCTGAACTAACACGTATGAAGAGGAGAAACTGTTTCACGACACACCCAAAGATGGCGCTAGTGTTCAACTATTTATTTAAACTGAAATTAACGTACTACATATTATAGAATAGTGTTCGTCTTTTAAACGCAACAACCCTAGTTATTCTTTGACATAGAACGTTGACATTTTTATACTGCATTAATTGCTCTGTACCTACTTGCACCACAGGTATTACTTCGGAAAAAACGCAACAATGTTTCTATTACAAAAGATTTATTTGAAAGCAGTTGGCCTCTAAATCTAAATTCATAGGTTCAGTCCAATTAAAACATTTAACCCTCCATGTTGAAAAAACAACTTAACTAATAATAAAAATTACTTAGTTTTAAATTTATTTAATATCTACTTAAAATGAATGAATTATTAACAAGGATCAGTTATTATTTATTTAAATGAACTGAATGCGCGATAAAACAATAACAAAAACTGTACTAGTGGAAGTGCGTATAAAGACACACTATAATCTGATTGAAAATATTTGTATAAGGTATGAAGCATAAGTTAAACATGGTGTAGAATTTTTAACTATTTATGTATCTATACAGTTTCCATATTACGAATCCCTTATAAGAAAATAACGTAAGACCAAGCTAGAGCTAGAGCTATTATTATGTAATAACGGCAGGTCGTTTGCGAATAGGCAGAGAGCACCGACCGCCAAATATATCTTAGCGTATCTTCTACATACATCACAAAACAAGAACGTTTTAAATAGGTACGTAGGTTACTTGAAATCCTACTTTAAATATAGTAAAATGAAAATACCATGTACACTCGGAGAGATTGCACAACGGTTACGAAAAGAAAACGGGGTAACGAGTGGAAAGCGGTGAACGGCCTATTTGCGTATCGGCCGCCTAATGCAGATCATACAGTCATTAGCTTACAAATTGAGACAACAAATGTTACGTCATGTTTGCAATCGATGCACCCGTTAACAGGTTCGAACAAAGTAATATTAACACTTATGTAATGTGATTTTGTGTTATATTATAATATTTTAAAAACGTAAGTTTAAGTATGTATATCCAGATATATTTTTTCTATACCAGACTCGTCTTTTGGTGGGATTTTCCATCAATAAAATCATTGCAAGAGAGGGCAAAATTTGTATGCGAAATATTTTTTGAAAACTGTAAACTCTACGTGGTACGTAAAAATGTGACACACGCGCCTCATTACGCAAACTAATAAACCGATTACAAGTTTCTGTCGCTCATAACTTACCAACGGTTCGAGACATTCGAAACTTCACCTGAGGGAAAATTTAATAAATTCCCTGGAGAGTGAGCACAACCGCAGGAAATAATTTAATAACAAACATTTTTCCGAGATTACATTACATAGAAACTTGTGATGATAACTGTTATTACAGAACCTTTCGTTATATTTAAGATAAGCGTATATTTTATATTAAGCTGGATTCAGTTGCAAAGCTTTAAAGCTCTGTTCAGTTAACCTAAAATCTAATCTGTTTATGTCAGGACGTTCAGTAGCCTCTAGTAACAATCGGTCTGTAAAAAAATGTCGACAATGTTATTTAATATGTAATAGTGAATCCCAATATATGTTACACGTTCATTGAAGATCAAGGGGGACGACTTTCTTTATTAATGGATCGTAGTCTTTCACTTTTTGTCACCAGCAGATTTGAAATTGGAAACGCGGGCATGTCGCAGTTGTCTAAGCGTTAGGTCGCGCAGTTCGCCGGCCGACACACTTTCGTCGAATGTTATTAAGTTTTATCACAAGACTGCGATGAACGCGTCAATATTCATTTCCATGGGCCCGTATTCGTGAATACTTTGAATATTGACAAACGCTTGCTCCACATACCGCTGACATCTGTTCAATAACAACACCAGTTGCTTCCTTACTGACATTTTGTAGCTAAATCGTATAATCGTAAATTTGACTTACATATTAATTGTTTATCTTTGTGCAGCTCTCGGAATTAACAGCGTATCCGTTTCCTAGCTAACAAGCGTTCAATGAAAATGTGTATATATAAATATAAAACTTGTTTTCCATGCTAAATACAAAAAGGTGTATAACTACCCGAGAACAACGACTAAACGTTGAAAACTCCAAAACAAATATTGACTCGCTTAAGTAAATATGCAACAGTCATTGACTAACGATGTGTTTTATCCCAAATATTTACGTACTACGCAGTTAGGAATATATCAATACTTGAGCATCACCAGCATTGTCCCACTGCTGGACACAAGTCATCGCTGACACCACTGCTGCACACAAGTCTCCGCTCAGAATGAGAATCGTTTCGGCCATAATCTGGCACGGTGCCCAACTGCGGATTGGCAAACAAATATCAATAAATATTACACAATACAAAAACATAGATAATTATTTGATACTAATACAATACCATGACAATTAATTGATATTACCAACGTGCAGATAAATTATTTTCAGCATCGCGAGCACACAATGCGTTCTCTGGCACAAACTCACTTCGGAAACAATACTATCAGCTTATATCTAATTAAAGCCAATATGCAAATTATTGCTAACATCGGTTTGACATGATAACAACTCGCATTTGTTATTCAAATGCTTGTTACTGTGATTGAAAGTTTTCATATCGCTATTGTACATCAGAAAGTTAAGTCCGTGCGTATGTAAGTATCTATTTAATGTACCATTGAGACAGTTTGTAGCCTAGAACATAAACCTAAGACATTTCTAAAATCACCCCTAAAACAGTGAACCGGAAAACGAAAAATTGTAACGAAATTGACAATGTTTCCGTTAATGTGGTGCAAGTGATACCAAAAAATGGGGAAATATGTAAAAGAAATGTAGAATAAAACTAATTCGTTTCAATGAATTTCACGGTCGTCGCGAATTCCTGTGTACACTTTCTTTGCAGTGGTCAAGGGTCGCTGCGCGGAGGGCGTCGGGAACCGCTTTGTCGATTACCGAACAAGGCTACTTTCTGTGCGGATCGAATTAAACGGACGTTTCGCTCTCATTACTCATCCAGTACTTGGTGTTTTTAACTAGGCACATCAACGTGTCGTACATGTTTTGATACAGTCTTATATATCCCCTGCGAACCCCCACCTGCATGATCGGCATGACAATTAGGGGCGAAACCCCTCTTTGGACAGGCCTACATCCAACAGTGGACAAGAACAGGCTCATTATAATGACAGGTAAAGCAAAAATTTCAGTTAAAATTATATAAGTAACATAAGTCAATTTTCTTTTGAAAAATCATCTATTGATCCTGATCTTAGTGAACATTATTAATTTAACTGTACATGATAGGTCGGCTGCGGTGCTAATAATAATAAGCGACTGTGCTATCTATATACTTATAAAAAAGAAAACATTAGTTTAAAATGTCATAAACATTAGCGCGAATAATGATTGGGCTCGCGGAATAGCGACCAGTATCATTATTTGCTACTAGGAACTGAACTTTAGAAGCCTTTGAGGCTGATTCATTAAACGACAGAAGATATTTGTGGTTAATCGTTTCTGAATTTTTTATGCTTTGTTTGTTCTAAAATTCAAATGGTAAATTACAAACATTAACTACTAACCGTTCAATGTTATTTCGAGATCTGTGTATGCTTTAAAAAATTGATGTTTCCCTGTGGAAACATACACATTCACCGCATGTTCGGCGTGGAGTTCGTGGGCATAATTCCTCAGGGAAGGAGTTCCTCCAGAAGTGACCTTCAATAGGCTGATGACTTGAAAAATCCCCGTACGAATTAATTACAACACGTTCAATGCGTTGATTGATTTTTTAAGCAATGCGGAATAACAAAAACCATACTGTTCGTGAGGGGAAATTTAAAACATTTGCTCGATATGGACTTGTTTTTATTCTACGCTGAAGCTGAACTTTGAGTTGCAATAATTAATTTAACAGGAAACTTCAGCGAATCATTCTACACTTTACCTCCGAGTGTACTACGAGTACGTCCATTGACTCGTTTCAATGACATTATAATAAATTATCTGTGCCCCGTAGTGCACATTGAGTCATGTTATGGTCTAAGCAACTTTTCATTCCTCTTGTGTGACTAACTGGTTGGGCTCGTCACAGTGATATTGGAATTTAGTACATAATTTGTATTGTTTTTTAACCAGCGGAACGATGCCTAACGAGGGATTAAGTTATTGGTACGAGTCGTTGTTTAAACAAATATGTTATCCAAAACGTTCACTTTACCGCCAATTTGCTTCTGAATAGAGTGACGAATGTTGTAGAAGTGTCGTCAGGTATATAAGCATAGAGGCATTTGGCTCATGGTGCTCTCTGCTCACCCCACAACGGACCTGGCGTGATAAAAACGTAATAATACACCGATAATAATAGTGCGTGAGCATCGATCTACGTGGAAATATACTATCTGAATATATTATTTAAATTGGATATTATTTAAATTGGATACCATTATCTACCCTTTTTGTAATGATAATGATGGGTGCCTCCAGACTAGTTTACACGCAGCCAGGCGATGTCAAGCTTGATGGAATTAGAGGTGTAATATTAGTTGATTTAACTCACATATGTATACATTTTTAATATATTATAACATTATACAAATATTTATTCTTGGTTGGATTCGAACCCATACCTCAGCTGTCAGGTTAATTAGCCACTAGACCAAGAGCCGTGTCAGTTTTATTCTGTTTAACACGGATCTAAGCTCCAGAGAGAGTAAAACAATGTTCTTAAAAAATACAAGTTTAAGTTTATTTTGGAAATTAAATTTAAAAATCTCTTAGGACAAAAAATATTCTATAAGACTTTTTAATACTTAAGCTTTACATAGCATAATGCTAATAAGTGATGTATCCTTGACTGGGAAGACAAAATGTAATACATAAAATATTAAATGAGTTTCACGCTCCATTGGTCCAACGGCCGGCCGAACTATCGGACCGGTCGAGCGGCCGGCGCGCTGCGTAAATCAAGTGTTATTCAACATACGCCGCGCGCACGCGCTGGCCGCGGATAACATTCCTTCCAGATAAGAGACCAACGACTTATTAATTATAGATTGAATTCCGCGACTGTGTCGGAACGGCGGATCTTGCGGTTGCTTACATTACAAAATCGTTCCAAATCTTTTTTGTTTACATACAATTACGTCAGAAAATATAAAAGCCTGTTAGATAATATACGTTATAATTGTTGTCATCCATACCATACCAAGATCTAAAAGGCCTCCTCGGAGACAGCAATGCATCTCTAATATACCCCAAGTTTCAAGTTCTCTATTTAACTAAGTGTAAAAATATATGTAAACGCACTGAATTTTTCTTTTATTAACTTAAGTACGAAATTACTTGCTCTTTATTATAATTGTGTAAATTATGTACGTACATGAAGGACGTTAATTTTCCGTAGTACAAGCCAAATACATTTATCCTCAAGCCGTCGCGCTTCCTGTCCCGACGATACCGAGAACAGATCAGCATTTTGAGAACTTGTTCCATCAGCTCTACGCAACTTCGTACGTTCAGATATTGGATTGTTTTAACAGAACTTCTTTAAATGTAGTAAGATTAATTAATTTTAAAATAGTTATTCAAATGTTAAAGTTTAGCTTGAGGATGGCGCCATATACCTACCGATATATAAACGAAAAAAAGAGATTGTATAAGGTGTTTTTATATACCAACGCGATTTTCAGTTATGATTTAGTTGATTATAAATACGAATATCGAATCTTATCTTATACATATATCGTATTTCTGTTTAAAATACTCTAAGAGAACATTATGGAATGAAAGTGCTCACAATTTAAGAGGCATCCGACAGTGGAATGATAAAGATGTTAATGACGTTACGTGTGAAAATGTTAACCATACAAAAGATATACTTTTAATATAATCTCTATTACGCTCAGAAAAACCTAAGTATACACGTGTCTATTGTATATTTAATTGATTAATAAGTAAACAGGAACATTGTTAGCCACTAGCTTATACTGTCTCCGTGTGGCAAGTCGCACAGGCTCGTAGACATTTTTCTGGTTATACGACACACGCAGACCCATCGTATATTAAATCGAGAGCCGTTCCTAGAAAACCTCCGAGCCAATCGTAAAAACGTAATAGCTCAAAGTTGAATCGAACCAACAGAACAGTTTATAGCGACGCCTGACGTTACTAACTCCCCGTGAAAGGTATCAATCAAGGTTGCATAGTCGCATTGCATATTTGTACGAAAATATTTTAATCTTGCCTTAATAACATTTTTTTACCTCATACAGGAAGTAAAAGTGAACGCAGGCGGCTTTAGATTACGTGATCTTTACAGCAATGCAATGCAATAAAAAAGCTTCAAGTCACAGGGCTAGGCCCCGTCGATATTATATTTTAGCGCCGAACATCCAACCTTAACATTTGAAGCCAGGCATCCTGCCCGGAGCCAATTAGATGCTCTTCATATATTCCCGTGTTTAACGTGTTACCGTAAAATCAACATTTTCCTGTAATTTATTTTTATAGTAAACAGTCTAGTACTAAACTCCTATAATACGACTACAAGATTAATGGGAGACAGCGCTATGATGGCTGCACAACACTACTATATTTTGGTAACAAAACTTCGATATTACATCTGTATTTCCGACAAAGATTTAAGCTCCGTTCACATTTCAGTTTCGGTGGCATCATTACAACATTCAATTTCATTCATTGTTATTTACCTTTGACTTAACATATACGAGTATGTACTTTGAAACAAGCAGGGGGTATAATAATTAAAACATAATTATGTAAACGAATTAACATTTTGTGGTCAACAAGCTACAATTATTATCTTCATCATCGACTTAACAACTAATGAACTATATTTTCTATCCATGTTCCTCAATTTTTGGATATTTTTGATCTTGTTGGCATTTTTATTACATAATGTCACCGTCTTCTAAGTTAATATTTGTATCAATCTCGATGTTTTACACTGAAGAATTGAATCGAATTGGTAAACAAGCAAGCACGCTAAACAATTATACTGATTACAAATCCATAATTGCAATATAGAACGCATTCCGCTGTTCGAGACGAATGCGCTCGCCTGCAACGTTGCAGCTGCTTGCTCGCAAAAAGGATTTATTATAAGCCATCGAATACTTTTCTTTGATGCTTGCAACATCGATAACTATGATCAATGATGTATTGTTGCGCGTGCGTCATTATCGCGAATTGTTAAGCATGTAAATAAACGATTTACGAATGTATGTGATTGTGAAGTATGTGTATGTAGAGACAAGTAGGTACTAACCCGTCAAACGATTCCTTTGTCCGACCAGGGACTGAGGCAGGCTGATGATTCCGACGATATTGATTATTATTATAACATTATCACGCCAGATCCTTTACGGATAGACAAACGGCACAGAGGAGCAAATACCTAGATCCTTCCAGATAACGACGACGATGCTTATACGTCGCAATCCATCCGCGCCACACGCCATACATTATTGTTTCAAAACAAATAAAATGATTAGTGTAATAAAATAGTGCGCAGACACATGTAATCAGCGTGGGCGTCCAAATGTAGTGACGTTCCAATTGATACGTATCGTACCGTAAACAGGGCGACGCGAACTCTCCGCGCCGCGAGTGCCGCGCTCCGCGCGAGGCAGGTTTTCGTTGGCGCGGCGCTAATCGACATGCGAGCCGCAGCTCACCTTGAATGTGCTGCAAATTGTGTAACGATGTTGTACTGCGACTGGTATTGTCGCCAATTTGTACATTTACAGGTACTTAGAGCTAATGCAAGACGTTTGCGAATCGTTCATTCGTGCTATATCGCTCGTGTGCGAGTAGCCACAGCTTCATGACATGTAACATTAATCGTGGAGTTGATGCGACGAGATAAAAGTTAAAAAAGCAAGTAATGTGAACTTTGAACTTGGGCTGCAAAATCTAAATTTCATATTGTACACTAAGTCGTTGAGAGATTTGATATACATACATAGTTGGAAGTTCATTTAGCGAAGTAGAACAGAATACGAATTTAAACTAAATTATGTAAAATGAAACATTCATTGTTCACATCCGAGGTCGAACAGCAGCGTGGAGTACACATAAATTGCGATATACTTCTTAACATATACGTAAAAGCTTCAGTAACTTTAAAACTTGAAAATTTGATGAAATACAGGCGAATTTCAACCACTGCATTATTAATATCATTCAATACAACATAAGGTTTAAGAGAAAAGAACAAGGGCAAGGACATTAGTCTCAGTCGATTGAGTAGTCGATAGAAAAATGAGTGAGATCACAGACGTCGGGCATTGTTTGTATGCAACAGTCAGCCGGCGGGCAGCGGAGCCTGGCGGGGCCCGCGCGGCGCCGACTCCAGTACGGCTGGCTACTACTTACCTGTTACTGTAATAGCGCGTGTCGCTGGCTGTAACGCACTCTGAGATACATATATGTATATTCATAATCATATACCATGACGGGAATAAATGCAGAATAGGGTGAAGAAGTCTTTCAGGAACGTAATAGTTTGAAATGCTATGTTTCTGCCTTCCCCTCTTGATAATAGACGTGCCATATGTATGTGTGGTATTACGTATATTTGTGTATACAATATTTAAATATTTTATAATTGACTGTGGGTTTTATTTATCCTGTATACTATGGAACATTCAAAGTTACACCGTTAATTTCAATTGAACATTAATTTAAAAGGCATTTTTTAAAATACCGTTTGGATAGTGATAAATACGAAAAATCTTGTTCAACAATAGTATCTAATAGTGCATAGCATTCCACTCTACTCTTCAAGTTTATCGACATATTCGTGAACCCACCCCAGGTTAGACATGAGTTCAATTGAACAATCAGATAAGATTCTGTTTACATGTACACTTCGTAGTATCAAAGAACAATGAAGAGTCATGAAAACGGTTTACCAATAAAACTGTGCTAAGACAAGATAACATCAGTAATGTATCTATAAAGCAACGGTACTGACTAACAGTCGCCGTACGTGGGCTGCACGGCCCAGCGGGCAATCGTTCGTGTAATTGATTTTATATTCGCTCCACATACAAGGAGACCACTGCACGGACATAAACAATGCGCCTTCGTAATATATCTTACTTTGTGCCATATTGTCATATTACCATTTTACAAGTAGTTCAAATGAGATACGCTACGATGCCCGTATAATGTAAGGTCTTGTGAATTTATCCAACAAAATGTTTTTGTAGTGTCGCGGCCGGTCCACATGGTTTTTCATAAATTTTAAATTTAGAACAGGAAAAAATATTGTATACACACACTACATTGTTTTGTCGAATGAACTTTAATCTTTTGCTTACGTTACGAGGGTTTAAATAAAAACTGTGAACAGAATGAAGTACGATTTAAATATTCGTTTGCTGCAATCGAAACAAAACATATCGGTGTTTATTTTACTTAATGTCGGGAATTATGAAGCTGTACGTGTCTTTTTGTTTTGGATATACTTGAATGAAAAATAACGCACGAGTTCCATTTTTAAATATCAAAGGCTGAATTCAAATAAATTACTAACATGCAATAAATAACATGTACTTAATACGTCTTGAAGGTGGTATTATTTTAAGTAAATCGTGGGAAATCAAATAAGTATTTTTTTAAATGCAACAGTATGTATAAGGATATAAACTTACACGAGTCTTTCAGTTAGACGCGCACAGCTTCTACTTTTAGGGTTAAATCGTAATGTATTGTAATTTAATGCGTTTATCCGCCACACGAAGACTCCCAACCTCGCCCACAAGCCACTATCTGATATATTTGATAAAAACATGTGAATCTTGGTCGCTCTCAGCACCTACACCCAGCAACATTCACGTTATTGATATCCCAAGTCAAATTCCGTCATTACACTGAATTGTTGTATAATGATGCACTACTAGTGTTATTATAACAACTATAACTCGCAGAAGTTAATTAGCCATGATGACGTAATAGCGGAGTGCGGACGCGTCAAGTAACAGATATAACAATGAATTTAATACAAAAAATAACTCGGATTCAAAATACAAAAAATGTGTGTCCTTAATAATTTGGCCACCTACAATAATACCCGGATAAGGGATTTGAACTCAGGACCTATCGACAAGCAGTCGTACTTGAAACCATTCGACCGACGGACAGTTACAAATACATTATTATCATTATTAGTGTAATGTCATGTAAATAATAAAATACGTAGAACGACTACTTCGTTGAAGGATAATACAATACAGCTAGGTGTAAAAGTCGGCCCACTTCCAATTAGCCGAATGTGCATAGGAGGAAAGGACATTGGCATGTGTGTGTGTGTGTGTGTAGGTGACCGTCGCGAGGTGTGAGTGGGCGTGACGTAGCGGTCGGCGCTGGACTACTGGAGCAAGGAACCGCTGGGTCATCGTGGCTAGATAAACAAAAAACGTGGCCGTGACAAATGGAGTTTGACAAAAATGGCGAACCTCGCCCACAGCGCGTTGTGCTCGTTAGATATTTCCAAAATATGTATAAGTTGGTATCGCCGCGGTTGCACCACGCCAAAGGCGCCGCTGACCTAGTTGCAACGTATTTACTAAAAGTAATTATTGAACGAGGCACATAATGTCATCGTTTGAAATATTATAGTTAATGTATGAATATTTATTGTATTAAATCATAGATTTTTGACGTGTATCATTTTGATATGTTGCTTGCGCAGCCAGTGTAGAAGCAAAATACTATTAATGCGAACTTTTGAGCTGTTTTTTTAGGTTTAATACACTTATAAGTTTTAAAGTTCTGAAGTTACTATGGTCATACATATTACCTATCGTTACAATAATATTTACCAATAACAAAGAAAATGTAACGTCTGATATTACATAGTGCTATTATGTTACAGACTCAACATCTGGCCTGAGCAGGAAGTGGCGTGAGATCACAGAAGTCGAGCACTAGTAATAAAATACAGCAGCAAGATACATCATTACAGCAAGAAAATACAGAAGACAATTCTGAAGATTCTGTAGCATTGGCTTTTATATGAAGATAATAGGAACCGACCGTGCAGCTGTCGTCTGGCCGTGGACGTCTGCCAGTGGTCTCGAATAGGACTCTAGCAATAAGAGAGTTAGAGAGAATAATGAAACACATAATCTACTTTGTAGAGTTCACACTATAACACTGTCTAAGAATGTTATGTGTGAAATTTGTAGTTATATAAAAACAAAGCGGTGATCTGAAGTTATGAATAAAATAAAATATGTTGTTGATATTTTTCACAGTATTGTTTAAATAAGCCTTTAGACAACAAGTGGACAGTATTAAAATGCATGACAAAGACAATGCATGCTTACTGCCTACATCTCGGGCGCCAGTAAATACTCAAGGTTGAATTGTTTATTCGAAATATGTACATATAATATATGAGTGTTGCTCTAATACATAATACATTTTTATTTTGTGAGTTATTTACCTCACGAAATGTATATTTAACAATGTACGAAGGGAGTGATGAACGTAAAAGAAGCACATGAGATATACAAGGACAGAGATATTTGACAAGCGGTGCGTTCTGCGTACCCTGTAAAGGACTCGGCGTGATATAATAATATTGTTAACAGTTCCAAGTACAGCACGATGTGTGCAGAGGTGTGCTGGGAGCCGCGGCGACGGCGGCGACGCCGCGGACGGTCGCCGAAACCGGTATTGACCCCGTTGTGAAATTTAGAGCGTGACCGATGCAAAAAACGTATACAATATGCGTGTTACTTCATTGCCTGTCACAAACTGTACGCAAAAACGATAAACCGCTTAATAACATAATCATTTATGTATGATAAACTTTTATTTATATTTATTTGATCGACAACTGATCATGAGCTCCTGGGTTCAAACCTAATATTGTTTTTTGTAAGTACTACTGCTTTTTTTCCACTATAATTAGTAGTTCATATTTCTAGTAGAGGCTCAGAGCCTGGATTTATGCAGATTCTGCCCATTACTTATTCCATGATGGGACGTAAACGTAACTGGTGAAACGTGGAAGTGTATTTCACTCCTCCGCCTACCGCTTCGGATTACGGCCGT
>DWFO01000491.1:0-20233 GCA_018246595.1 Mimoniades nurscia nurscia
TGGGCGCAGGTAGTATCGGGGGAAGGCGAGCGCGAGATGCGGTGCGCGCGAGGAGAAAGTGAAAGCGGCGCGAGCGCAGATGCGGCGCCCGGAAGCATTGCGCCGCACCACAAAGGGCTCGACGTCATATACTAGTTATGTTGCAAATTTCTAATGCAATAAAAAAATGAATTATATATTAAAAGCCTTTAGATATATAAAAAAAAACACTTTTCAATATCACAATGGAATGTCATTTTGTGAGTTAAATATGTTATTTAAAGATTATTATCGAAATATGTCAAACGAATTTCATGAAAATTTCACACAATTATTGGTTATAATACAGACATATACCGTGAAGTTAGAAACTTTACCGACTTTTTATTACTAAATCCATATGCGTAGTCTTTACCCTCTCCGGTGTTGCAGTTTACATTGTACATATATCGGAGCGTTCAGTCATAGAAATCCGAAAAGTCACCCTCACAGAACTGTCTTCACCAAAACACGAACGCGACGCGTTAAGCGATCCTTTAATAAACAGCGAGCGAACGTCATTTGTCGAGGATATAATCGCGAGGGCGCCCGGGCGAAAATTATTGCGCGGTTTTGTTTACGCGAGGAAAAGTGACGAAGAAAGTTTTCCACTGGCGGCGCGTGGCGTTCGGCGGGCGCGCGCAGTGAGCCCGACCTACCGCACGAGGCGCGGCGCGCCGCTCCCCGCGCGCTTCCCGGTCCTCCCTCCAGCCACTATTAGGTCACTCAGGCGGCCGTGCGTGCGGACTGCAACCGCACAATGACTAGTGCAACGCGCGCACCGCTCTCGCTTCGAGGACGATCTCTATTTCACTTCGCGTCCTTTGCCATATCACTGGTGGGGACCGATCTTTCTAACCGCGTGATGCAATCGGCTGCTGAGGTCCTAGGTAAGCAGCTATACGCGCACGCTCCGATTACTAGGTATTATTAAGACATTGATTCGTTTGCGCCACAAAAAGTTGTTATTAAACTATCCATTACTTGGTTTATTAATCACTGGCAAAGAAAACTTTGTGATTACGTTCAATCTATGCCATATTATTGACCATTTATTATAGCTTAGGTACCAAAATTAAATAGATAAAGATAGAAATATTAGCCTTAGAACGAAATGAGTTGAGGACGAAAAAATCTGATGAAAAAGTAACAAGAGTTTTGAATGACAAACTAAATAGTTTTCTTTATAGTGCAACAAATCGTCCTTTCAAAGATAAAAATAGTATCACGAGACATTATTACCAAATTAGTCTAAACGTCGATACGGAAGCTCCGACGGGCGGCCGACAATAGAAATTACGCAAGGCGATACATTTATGGGCGTCGTTTTTTCGATCGGTGCAGCTCGAAGGTCGCACGCGGTCAGCGACCGGGGGAAAGTAGGTCACACTCGCCTCACCCCACTTTACCTCGCTTCACCCCACGGTATCCCACCTCACCCCACCTCGCTCGCTAAGGATGCCCCGTGTCGCCGACCACATCCCTATACTCTCGCTCCCCGCTTTGAATACCCTTTAACTGACAATCCTCATAACAATTATGAAACTGATAATCACCGTCGTTTCGTTTTATTACGCAACGCAACCTTTCTTTTATTAAGTTGCGTTTTGACCGATATTATAAATAGCGCGATTACTTTACAACGTTATGTTTTTTGAAGTATAACTTATTTCCATCTTGATAAAACAAATAGGTAGTCGGTATAACTAATAAATAAATATTTAAAAATAAATTTATAAAAAAAGATAATATTTGAGACGGTGTTTTATGACAGCAATGCTGTAATCATAATTGACGTACTAGCTTTTATTATTATATAAAGAAAAAAAAAACAAAATAAAAAAAATACACTTAAACCCATATGAAATGTATGAGTGGATATGAAAGAGGCATATTTATTACATACCAGAAACCCTCTACTTAATGTGTTATTATGTTACCGACACCGATTGTATTCAGGCATTGTTCCATTACATAATGGAATGAATGAGACGGTTCATTGGTTCGCTTTTAACCCTTTTCTGTTTTATTCTGATACGAAAATAGTACGCCTTAAGTCACACTTAACCGAGTTTTCTTGACCCTCCTCCTCTACGCGTTTCAGTTTAACTCAGCGTGAATGTTTATGTAAACTTAATAAAACGAACAGATTCTTTTTTAATTATAATTAATACTTGAGTTAATTTTTACATGAAATCATGATGGCAAAGAAATTAATTAATTGACTAATATAAATACGATTCTAGGTTTGTGCTACAACAATATAAATCTATTTATGGTACCGATGGACGTCACACTCGACGTATAAAAGAACAAGCTGATTAGTAGCGTAGCCACGCGTTGAGTTAACGAGCCGCCTCGTTACACGTCGAGTAGATCCCGCTTATCTTGAGTGCACATGAGCGGAGTGACCAATGCGCGACACCCGCACGCAGGGCGCGTGACGGCAGCGCGGCGGCGCGGCGTCACGCCGGCCCCGCGAGTCACACCCCCGGGCAACGTAAACGTCGAAAACGTCACTAACCGTATCTTGATTCACGCGAATCTATAAATAGTCCAACGACAGCAAATTGCGATTTGCTCGGATTATTTTTTTCCCGAGATATCTCTATTGAAGTCACTGGTGGATGGATGGTTTTGCTCGAAAAGATTGTAATTGCTATTCAAGCAACATCTAAATGATTGTTGTACTTTTATTTATACATATGAATTGTTCTTTTATTTATTCATAAGAATTTCAAGCGTCTACGTTGTCTGAAAGTCTGAAACTTAGACAAATACGTTTGAAGTGTTGTAAAAATTAAAATTTATTGACCACCACTATTGCCGATTGGTTTTACAATCTGATATAAACTTTACGTTTATCGTCAACTCTGCTAAATTATAATCAAACTAGCGCTTAACTTTCATTTATAAATACAAAACGGTGCATTAAATCACAAAAATGGAAAGATTTCATACAGCGAAATATGGTGTATTTCTTGTGTAGTGCATATCTTCTGCCACACTGACTTCAGTAGATCATTACAGCCGCCATTACGGTGCTGGCCTTTTTGGCTTTCACTTTTTGTATAATAATCTGCTTTACGCAACACAGCCATGACTTTAAATAAGCATATAGTTCCTGTGATATTAAGATAATAGATAGCGTCGGTCCAATATTAATGTCGTAGGAGTATAATCAAATGCTTCTTTACGAGCTAACAATTTATCTGTAGATAATATCGGCGCAATTTAATTTAGATAATATCGCTAAAGCACAAGCGAAATGTTTTGTCTATATTTGCAGTTTTCTTAAAAGAACACTTCAATTAAGTTAATCAAAGCAGCAACATTCTTTATTGATAGTCAATCAGATTTTCCAGTGGTAAAATCTCTCTTTGGTAGTATTTTGAAGTTATGTATTGACAGCACTGATAAGGCCCGTTTACTCGCCGATAACATATTTACGACGCTAGCAATAGAAACAATGGGCCCGTGGTGTTCTGATACAAAAAAGTTTATATCAGAAATGTCGACCAAGCTTGTCCATGTCTCTGTCAATTATCTCGCTCAGAGGCTTAGCCTTTTAATTCAGAGAGATAATGATGCTAGTATTTGGGAGCCATGCCTAACAAGGACACTTTAGATGAAGTTTGTTTTTTATAAGTTTCTGTTTTTTTTATATTGAATTGTTTATTATAATTAATGGCACTTAATTAAATATACAATTGATAGTCAATTGATGTAAAGAAAGATTTCGACGTGATGTCGCAATAAGTATCGTCCTCAGTTCAACTGGCTCCGTCCCCAGTTCAACTGGCTCAAAGATTTATGGAGCTAACTGTGGCCGTGCAACAATGCGATACATTTCACGTGTTAAACGTTATTGACTCCATTCATAACCGTCACGACGCGACGGCGATTGTGAGCCGCCGAACCGGATCTCGTTTTGGATGATTTTTATTCTTTCGAGTGAAAGTTGTTGCATTTTACAAAACCCGTCTCTCTCACGCCGCGTTATGCTTAGAGTTATTCAACTTTCGGCAGATGACGTCAATTATCGAACGTTGGCTTGTGAATCTACGAGTTCGTATGCGTTGTTGTGTAATGGAAACTTGATATTAAGTTATGACCGCAATTATGATTGACGATTTGAGAATATTGGCGCTCGAGTTCTTTCAATCGGGTTGAGTAAGAAACATTGTGGAACAAAAACTGAAAAGTAAACAGTACTGAACTTGGCCAGACACTAGATTTGTTGCCCAACGTAACGTTTTTATGAAAACATTTCAAGAATACTGAAAATTGTTATAGCAATACCTACTCTTGATACAAAATTTGTCATCTTTAAATCCATTATGTTCTCATGTACCATAAATCAATGATAAATAATAAGTAATGAGAAGTAGCAATCAATTTAGTTATGGGATATTTATTAATTCTTTGACCTAGATTCTATATCTCAAAAACTCAACTTTCACTTCCGAGTTTAGTTTTGTAGATGAAATTTACACACGTTTACAATGTAGTTGAACCATTGAAAAGCGAGCGACATGCTACTGACAATATAAAGCTGTATCCTAACTGTGTGTATACATATGTAACGCGACGTAACTCCAAGGCGGCTGTTAATCACACCGTCACTGTCACGTTCGATTGAAAACGAAATTACAGGCAACATCGAATTCGTTATCGCGTTTGAAAGTGACAGGCGCTCCGTGATCCGAGTGGTAACTGTGGACACATCTCGCCTAGAATAACAATGTACGATCGTGACCTTAGCACCCATATTGCATCTAGTTGCACGACTGAGCTGATTGCTTTTGTTCGTTGTAACTCAATACTGCAATATTACATTGGAATTTTGTTAATATGTCTGCTTTGTTTCAAGATGTTAATTGACATGTTGAGAAATAATAATGGTTGCGACTAGTTTCGTTTTCTATATTGACAGTAATATTATTTCAAAATTGAGAGTTCATATTAACGTTATTCTAAGTAAATGGTTGTGTAACGTAATAAAAATTGGAAAAACATGTTGTAAATATTGGGATATTGTTTACGTTATATATTTTAACGAAAATATTGTAAATCTGAAACGGGTGCTCTTTTTCATTTGTTACAAAAATTATTTAAAAACCCTTATAAAAATCCTATAAATACAAAGAAATCCTATAAATACACAAGTATTATGAAAGTAAAGTTATGTTTAGGCTATATTAATGCATTTAAAGAAATATAAGTAGCTTAAGACCAAACCTTTGTCTTTATAATTGTGCCTTAATACAAAAAATACGACAAACGATGTGTCGGTCAAAATGTAGTAATTTAAATTCAAATTACGCAAAAAATGTATCGCCACTCACCATCGCTGCTGCACCGGGAGTCAACTTTCCGTCTCTTAAGCTTGAGGTCTTGGAACAGACTCATGTTGTCGAGGTCACACGGGCCGCGGCTGAGTGTCATTATTCCTGTAACAAAGCAAAAGCAAATATTAACGACAATAAATAGTCATAATATCACGTTGGTATCTTCTGTAGAACCTCCCACGTCTCACCAGTTACGTTAAAAGTTTCACTCATTCAAAATATCGGGTCACGTTATTGTGGATCACTCACGTGTAAATAAAATTCTAACGCGTGAACAATGATTACGTGACAGGTTTATTTTCTATTTTTAAAAATAGAATAAATTATGTATTGGTATAAATCAAGAGTAAAATATTTTTGGCGTTCTTAATATCGCAGCTGAGGCTTGTCGGTCGTTTGGTTTTAATGTAATATGTGTATACGACTTATAGTGGCGCGTAAACTACATAATTCTCAAAATGAGATTATAAAAAGGTCCTTCTTTTATTCAATTAGTCACAATGCTTACTTATTTTTTAAATAATTCGGCAAATATATATCTGATTTATTTTAAATAAAAGTTCATTTATCCTAATAAACCATGCACATTTGTTTAATTTACATACAATTAATAATTTACAATAAATTTTAATTTGTTGTATGCTACAATATATAAGTTTAGTCACAGTTATATATTTTTATTTCATCATTAAAAATCATCGTTTTAAATTATTGATTAATATTATTTACGTCTATACATATAATATGGTAATTGTAATGAAGTAATAAATTTTAAGGTTAATGCTTAAAATACAATGAATATTTAATAATATAATATATTGACCGCTTGCTTGTGGTATAAATAATTTAACAGTATCACGATCATAATATCAGTGATTTATATATTACACTAAAATTATTGATGTATTCTATACAATACTTTAAAAAAAGTAACTTCACGCCTACAAAGTAACTTCACGTAACTATGTGCAAGTTTCATGCAAGTTGAAATGGATACGGCTTTTTAATACCAAAACTAATAATATAATACCGATGTGTACTATAATAAGATCGATATGAAAAATCGAATTGTTGCGAAAAAAAATCTCTTCTATTCTATACCTACTTTTCAACCAAGGCGTTTGTGTCATATAATTCATGTTTTCGGATCTGCGGTTCGTACTACGAAGATAGTAGCGCGTTACAATGTTTTATTTAAATCTGACGCGTAATTCATTCAGTTGCGAATGAGCTGCGTAGTTTTACGAGCGCGATAAGAGACGGAATTTATTGAATCGTACCAACACACGTATTTATGTACTCGTATGTACTTACGTCTGCGTCAATTCGCATATACCTCTACACGTTGCGAGCCCGTACCGGCGTAAGAAACATGACGTAGATGTAGAATTACGTCGATATTTTTTATATTCTGCATACCTGCACGGCACAGCTAACGGCGCTGGCTGTTTATGGGCAGCAGTATAGGCGGTGCGAGAAGCTGTGGTCGGCGCGTCCCAACCCGCATGCCCAGCGTGGGGATTATGGGCAAAACCCTCAGGGGAGGCCTGTGTCCTGCAGTGGACTTCAATAGGTTGATGATGATGATGATACCTTCACGTGTCAAATTGGTTACTTTAGTGTTCTCTAGTGTTTGGGAGCTTGAGGACTGCCTCTAGCAATACTTCTGTCCCTATTAAGGTTGTGCTGTTATTTCTTACAGTGCCAAACATAATAATAGCAAGAGGTCGAAGACTAGTCTAAAATAAAATTTACAAGTTGATTTTAATAATAATATAAGATTTCACAAGTTATATTATGATTTAGCTAACTCGCATATATATTCTCCAATTGTTAATAACATTTATGTTTAAATGTTGTAAAGTTTGTTTTTGAAATCTTTATTAATTATTTTAAAATTAAGCGAGATTTTTGGTTGCTTCAATTATAATTAGATTTCATTGGACCCGCAAGAAACTGTGGCCACTATGTTGTTGAATTTGAATATAATTTTTTCATTGAATATATTCGTTACATTTCGTAATACCCATTTAACTAATCGTAGCCACCCCCCCCCCCCCCCCCGGTTGCTTTGGAATTTCCAACAAACATTAGTTATGAATATTTTCTATGTAGTGTACCTAAATTAACACACAGAAATCACCCCACACATTAATTACACACAAGATGCGTTTAAGTGTACATAAATATATGTATATCCCAAATATGTAAATGGTTTCATTCGACATGAATAGCAATTTAATATTGCCTTTTAATAACTTCAGTAGCTTATTACTTTTAATATAAATGGGGGCTGTAAATACATGCAAAATAATAATTAATTATTTATATAAAATCCAAATATCACATAAATTTATACAATACTTGTCAAAAATTGTGTGGAAACCTACACGGTAAAAAGAAAAACAGAACAGAACATTGTATTTTAACCATTTGTATTTTTCAGGTTCTCAAAGTGTTCGGATGTTATGTTTTACGTGGTGTAAATCCTGCTCATGATTCATTTGGTGAAGACAAATTACCAGATTATCCCCACATATAAATAAACCGTTTTGCCAGAATTCGTCGGAGACGTTTTTTTTTTCTCTTTAATTTATTACTGTATTAGTGAGTTATATTAATGGGTTTTTATTGTCATAAATTTACGCGTGCATCGAGATGTCACATTTTGCTTTAGAATGAAACAAAGAAAACATTTGATGGGTTTTCCAGTGCTAAAATAGAACAGTTCATCCCGAATATTTAAGCGTGAAACTTTAGCGAAGGAGTGTACCAAAAGAAAATAGTAAAACAGATCAGTGTCTTATATCACTGTGCAATAAAAATAAATTGTCACTTACCTTGTAACAGGTTCATTGATTTATTTAAAAGGATCCAAGTCGTCGGTCAATCAGATGCTTATATACATTTCAGCTGCGACTCTTACAGTATAAATGTCGTATTGTTCTTTAAACGTTATATATGTATTAACATAGGTTTTTAAAGCGTCGCATATTATGTAATCCGTTTACGTTTAAAGTATGTATGTACATAATATACGTCTTTTGCATGCTCCGTTACCAGCACCTATTGTGTGAATTAAAGTACACACACGCGTTCCACTCTCATGTAACATCACGCTTGTGATCCTGGAAGGGGTATCCAGAGGGGTGCGGTACACTTTCACGCTTCAGCAGTTACGTTTACATCCCAATTTGGAATAGGGTTGACCCTATTAATATACACCGGACACAAATACAGAATCCGAGCTAATAATAGAAATTTCACTCATCTCCTCGTATATTTATTGAAATCGTATTCTTACATTTAATTTTCAAAGACGCAAGTCTGTGAACAGACGAAAAGCGATATGTTTTTTAGTAGTGATACAAAATGTGATGTAACATTCTTCGGTCACCGTCTATAACGGATGAAGAAATCTTGACAACGAAGTTTCTTTCATTTCTTTAACTATTGCTCACAATTAACATATTCCGAAAGAGATCTGATCACAAAAATCTTCAATAAATAATTGACTATATTTAAAAAAAAAGACCATATAATTATTATTTCATGTCCACTAAAGAAAATAATATAGCTAAGAGCATTTGGACAAACGTAGAGACACGTATAAAAAGCAGCCTTATCGCTAGCAAGTGATATCTACTAGACAACTGACATGTAGACAAGTAGAAGTCATTAAGTGTCATTAATGATTGAATGTAATAATGAAGATAATGTAATAATGAACAGTAATTAGGCATCTTTGTAAAAGAATTTAACTAATAAAATTAGAATTTATTGACCTCGAAATACAATATTTGAATGTCAGGACGTTAGCGTAATATACTAAAAGTGATTAATGAACGCTGCATTTGTTAATGAGGTTCTTAATAAAATGTATACTCTTTAGATTTCTGTACACATCTATACATATATATCTATCTGTGTATGTATATTTGTTACTTTACATATACATAAAAGTGTATATAAATGTTTTATGTGTTATATATGTTTTCTTTATTATTATTTAATCTCATTTAACACCTTAAACTAAGAGATACAAGGGCGGATCCAATGCCAAAGGGAATTCAAGCCCAGTCAACCCTGTGTGATGGTGGCAGCGTGCTACGCGCTTATAAAACTTCAATGTTTATTGAACACACACACACACACACACACACACACACACACACACACACACACACACACAGGTATATCTCTATATGTGCACTGAACGAACAATCGTCACTTGAGGTTTTCGTCACAATGACCAGTAGGTACATATATGTATAGGTTGTCGTAAGAACAACAACCGGCCAGGTCCTTGACCTTGGCGATACTGCTTAATTGGCATTTTATCAGTTGAACTTGAGACTGTAACGTATGTGTGTGTGTGTATGTGTGTGTATGTGTGTAGTAATTAGTGTGTTGTTAAAACTAAATACAGATAATGAACTGCTCGTCTGTTTGTTTCACACTTTATATTTAAATCGCTTGTTTCTATACAATTGTTTTTTACATATTGTTTATACATATATATTGTTTCTATACAATATAGTACACAACTTTGTTGACACATACTTATAGGTATTCGAATCTTGTCTAGTTTACATGATTAGTAAATAAGTTTATACGTAAAATTCACGTTTGAAAACAATAATGAATGTAGACAAAGGAAATCAGGTTTTTAAGGATATATATATTAATATTCGGTGCGCTCTACCTACCCGATAAAGAACCAAGAGTGATGATGAAACAAAAATCGTTTTACAAAAGAAGTGTAAAGTAAATTTAATGTACACGAGGTAGCTACACGAATCACGGACGTATACTGCTACAACGATTTATGGACTTTTATCACACCGCAGTTACATTTCATGTATTTGCGTAGTTTGACGTGGTATGGAAAAATCTTATGACGTCATAGTTAACTGCTACGTAAATTTTGATAATGATCTGATTCATAACGAGCGCGGCGCAACACAATCGTTATTGAAGTGCTTGTAATACTTTTCAATAGTGGCTCGGCGGCTGGATCTATGCACGGTGTATGGCAATAGGCTTACTACCTATTCTATAATGCGATGTACTCATAGAAGTCGGACTCGTAACTGTTGGTATGTGAAAATGTATTACACTACTCTGCCTAGCCCTTCGCGGATTACGGACACGGTGTTCCGTTTTATATATTTTTTTGTAAATATTTAAGATTAGAACAGTGGTCGTAATAAATTTAATATTTGTGAAACTTTGAATATAGAATATACAATACGATAATAAGAACAGGGAACACTTAAATGTTTAAGGTTCTTCTGTAGTACTACCAGTATTATTTTGACCACTGTACCTACTGTTTCCGTAATATTAATTCTATGTATATAATTATTGGACAATCACATGAACAATTCATTCAATCCGGAGCATTATAATTTTTTATTCATATATCATACAATTAATTTATATTATGTATTGGAATAGGGTTTAAACTAAACAATAAATTAGGCATTTTCGGCAATACACCGTTACACGTACTTCAACAATTCGTCGAAAGTTGATGTCGCCTCACTTGGACACTCATAAAGTGACAACAAAATATTTACTATGGATTGCAGTCATTAAATAATTAAGATAAGAGTTAAAATTTGTTTTGCGCATCATAAGACTTAAATATAAATAATTGAGAATGCACTACGTTTCACTCAGTCGCTTTTGTTTACAAGTAAATATTACACGCTAAAATTCTATTTCGCCGTGATGCGAGATAATACGAACAAAATAGCCCGCGTCTCCAAAATAAACGTGGATGTGTCAAAGACCTTGATAATGTTGTGTAATAGCCGTGCCAATAAAAATACGAATTGAAATAGGACGCGCTGTGCTATTTTCAGTGACAATAGCGGTGATTTATTGTGATTATTGTATGTCAGACACGTTATGTCGTAGCCCACGTCCTATTCGGTGTAGGCAGAGCACACCGAGATTTAAAATATCTCTAGCCGTGCAAATCTGATGAGGTTTTTCTATATTTATTATATGACTCCATCAGCTAGCATCTGCTCTATTTGGATAATAAAATATTAGTGGTTATAAATAGTATCCAATGTTGTGTTTCATGTCGCGTTTAAGTTATGTATCTTACATGCTCACATCTGTAATTGTCAGTTGTATAGTTTACATAAAAATTAATAGTAACATCATTGCTCTTCCGTTAGATATTGGTTCTACAAACATGGAGGAAATTATTTTAACGCGAAAAGATAAACGATATTTTTAAGAGTTTGTTCACTGATTATTAAATAAATTTTGCCAATGAAACTTAGCGGTTTCATTGTTTTCCTGTTGTCAGTTTTGGTTCTTATTTTAGGTTCGTTAATTATTTACACGGTTAATATTTTAGTGAATAAAATAAATTCGCAGTGTGAGAGCGACGTTCGTCGCGAGGGTTTTGGCGAGGTCGAGAACTTTATAGTACAACATTTCCGCATCGACTCACATATAGGAAGCGATTTCTTAAAAATGTTATATGCACCAAAATAATGGACCTTAAATATTAACACTTAGAATCACAATTTGTCATTTAGATCAAATGTAACCAATAAATCGAATAAAATATCAAATTTATTTAATCGTCTCGAGATAATCAACTATATATACGAATTACGAATAGTTTATTTAAAAGTATGCGCATGTATATGCGCATATATATTATTTTAAATATACATGTATTTATTTGCTAGAAGTAGCTACAACTCGGCGGTTGCTTGAAATATGTATCTGCGTCGCAATTATTATACACCTAAGATCTGAGCTATGAAATAAATATTGAAAGTTGAAATTTTATAACGTTCGATGGTTCTGAACAAGTGTAAATTAATAGGTATTGTTAATCGGGAATCGGAATTATTCGAAACGAAACAATAAATTCGATGATTGTTCTGACGTCAATTAATTTGGACATCGATACTGAATAATGAGTTCGGGCAGACAATTTGTCAGTTGAACTTGACGTACAGTAGTTTTATAAAGTTGGAAGCATACTAGACGGAAGCTGGCTTAATGTTGTCTTAATAAATATTTTGAACCTTATGACCGCATATATACGGTTGGCTGCGTTCACGTTTTATTGAAGGTAAGCGTCCATTCAGGGTCGGTGTTTTGAATGTTCAAAACACTTGGTGGCATGTTTATCAATAAATATAGTGAGTACAATGACTAGAGTATTTTGTGTGGCCATTGACTACAATTGTACAAGTTCTTTTATGTTGCAAGCAAAATAATGTATTGCCAATTGCGCGGGTGCTAACCGACGGTTTGACGTCTACGTTGTGTAAATGGCATTAGGTATTCAGATATAACGAATATTGGCATAATGGTCATAGAGTTATGACAGATAGCGGTACGGGATCGATTTAGGGATGGTCAGAAATTGTAATGATATTTTTTTTATCAGGTCTATTTATAGGAGTTTCCACACGAGTGTTAGTTGTGTGTAATTGGCACCTGCGATTATGTAAACCAAAGAATATAGAGCGTTATATATGTACGTATACGGTAAATTCATACCTAATAAAATACCATGTTATAATGGTTGTTAAAACACCATATTATTTAGTAAAAAAGCATATTATTTAAACAGTTAACAATAAATAATATCTTATATGGTTTTGTTTTTGTTACATGCATATAAACACACGAAACACGAACAGTATATCGCAATGGTATGTGTCGCTTAGATATAAAACGATGTAAATAGGAACAAAACTTGCATTTAAGATATCACGTTCTTTATTACCTTTTAGGACTCGGGGTGCATGTCAAATAGTTAAGACAATATCTACTCTAGAACTCATTAGTGAACTGTTTCCGCTCCGAAACGTAGCGGGGGTTATTACCTTGAGTTTTACAGGTATATATGCTTACATATTTAACCACTGAATGATACACAGCAGTGATACAATAAAGTGGGCAGTAATGCCATTGGTCCCGTCGTGGGCAGAACATTGCCATAATACCCAAATGTATGTAGGTGGAGGATGCTCGCCCTCGACCCTACGTAAAATTGAAGTAAAGCTGGATACGTATATTTTCTAAAGTTAATTTACGAATTTTATGAATATACTCGTTTTATCTCTATGTCCGAGCTGGGCACATCACATGGAATATTACGATATCATACAAACTATTTTACAGTTAATGATTAATTACAGTAATGGCTGATGGAAGAACTACCCTCGCTACTAAATGAGGTCTCCTACATCTATCACCACTATATTTTAGTACTGGTTTATATTAAATGCTTGGATAATATAGATAAATCCCAACGTGGTTATTTGAAATTGAAATGATTTAATTCTTACTAAGGGCGCCAAAAAGATGTAGCTGTAGTCTAATAATAAAGAACAAATTATGATAAATACCATGCCCTCGAAATCTCGGAAACGCTTTTAAGAATTTACCATTAAATAATTAACTCGTGATTATTATCAAAGTACTTATAATCGGGGTATGCACTAATATATTATTGATTATTGAGTGCCTATTCATTGTAATAACTTCCTTCTGAAGCCGTTTCATACAGCTGAGTCCATCTCATGGTATAGGAAGTGGATAGTTCCGGTTGCAATGTCAGTGTGGACGCGAGGCCGCCCGCCTGGGTCGACCAAAGACCGCTACCTGCTCGCCCAATCATACCTTAATGGGTCGTTGTCTTACGGTGGACGAAAGAGAGAGAGAGTAAAGAAAATGTATGCTTATAACAATTTTACCACTCATAGACAATAAAAATAAAGTAAATAGGATCTTATTAACAGTGCAAATTGAAAGATAATTGCATATATTTTCAAGGCAATTGCTTTTAATTTCGAGTTTTAGATAATATTTGATGTAATCGTCAGGTGGACTGTTCATGTTCACACAGAATGTACATGTGTACTTAACTGTGAATATAGCAAGTTGTTTGTCGTCAATCGGCGGCGGCGAAGCAATTATAATGTACGAGTAATTTGTGCCAGGTGTCGGTAACAAATATTCGACATAGCAGGCCCACGGATGATTGCACAACGAATGTAGAGTCAATGATCCCTCAAGGTGAGTTATGGTGTCCAAATTTAATTCCAAGGTTTCGCTTACTAATAAAGTCGACTACATATGTCGACATACAAATATTAAAGCACATATGTATGAACATAATAATAATAATAATAATATGTATTAAAATACTAATTTAAAATTTCGGTTACCATACCAGTTGAATATGTAAATTATTTTGTACGAAGGTTAATTTTACGCTATACGACATATATTGATAGAATATTAATACATTTTAATAATTGCGAAAAGAATTAATTAGTAATTTAAATGGCAATTAACAAGTCATGCTTCTGTGCCTTCAATATTGGTTATTCACGACTAAAAATAGGATGTTAGAATAATAGTAGGTACAACAATCCAGTTACACGATAGGACAATCCAGTTACAATACACGACAGTTTTGTTACATGACAGTGTACGTTCCCTGGATGCTTTGTCCTTGTTAATCTTATTGCAAATATTTTTGATTACAAAATAAGCTTTTTTTTATAATGATAATGCTACAGAAATGGAGGACGATGCAGTTTTAGAAACTACCATCAACTATGTAATCTTTTTTGTTAGTTTAATCATTTATTTCTCCTAAGAACTGAAGGTTCGTACAGCAGTCTGACTGGAACATTCATTACTTCGACCTACTGCTTTCGATTATACACGAATTTTAATAGAAATATCCCATTTCGGGACAGTTTTGCGATTTCTTACTGAGTATTGTTCTGCTATAACCTCAGTATACTCGCCCAGTACATTATGATGACGATATTATCATTGTATAATATAATGACTGGTTTCTAAAACATCTATATTGATTTTGAATATTGCCACTTTTCTGAAATTTTTCTACTTTGTTAGGAAAAATGTGATGTGTGGAAGACTATTTATCTGCACAAATAATATGAGTGACAAAAAAAATCATTGATAACATGAATGCATATTAAATATGTGTCTGTGTTAAAAATTCTAATCGTAAAACTGCTATATCAATTGATGCGTGCAAGATCAAAATGATCAGGATTTGTAGTGCCAGCCTTCGCCGCACAACCTTGACATTCAGCCCCGCGTAGTACGGAGCCGGTTCATTTTAAAACTAGACACTTCCGATCTATCGACTTCCTATTCCACGGTATCAATGTTTACTTTTAATACAACTATTTAAATGCGTCTCGAGTTCTATCCGCCGCGCCGATTCGACTAGTTAGCTACTTCTAAACTCATTTCCGGAAACATGTGGCCAATTGATCGCCTTTATCTCAATCAGAAGGCAAACGAGAGACAAAATTTCGACTTCCGTTATTTTGTCAAAAAATTCTTTAATATGATTAATATTCATCACATAACAATTCATATGAATGGAACTTGTCTGATATTATGTGATACATGTAACATATATTATGTGATACATGTAAATAAAGGTTTTAAATAAATAATACGTTTTAATGTTATTATTGTTACGTAGACAATGAAGATCGTGCATCTCAAATCTTAGAATGCTTAATAATGTTTTTGCACATCATAAAAATTCGTACGATCGAATATTGGTTGATGGACTTTTTATGAACTCTATTATTATAACAGTCACGACAGCGGCCAAGCATACAAAATAGCGAACAATGTTTTCTCGTTAGTGTGCCGGTGCACACCTAGTATTATTTTAACTCAGCACCGACATCCTCCCACTACAGTGTTTTGAAAGGAACCAGTGACATTCGGTACCTTTTCGCTTTCACCGCATTGGAAAGTGAGCGTAAAAAACGTATTTTGGCAACGGCAACATAGCGGCAGACCGTCGACCCCATCGAGTCACGGGCCATAGACAAAGGGCGACCATATTGTAACGAAAGTAAAAGTGTCGGTGATTATAAATTAAAACTGTTATGGAGTCACGATCGTGCTCCACGTGACGATTTTGGAATGTCACGGTTAAAGTCGAACCACTCCGATTTGTAGCCACACGTTTTTAATATCATAACAATTTCAGAACACATTCTGATGTTTACACTATAGAATATTGGAAAATTGCGCGTTACTAAAATGTACCCATCGTAAAATTGTATATTAAATTGGACTTAAATTATTTTAGCAATAAATTAAGTTCATATCAACTCTGTTGTATATATCAGTAGGAACTAGTGTATTTAATAAGGAATTAGTAAAGATTACATTTAATAAACAATATGATATTAACAAAGATGTTATTTAATAAAAATGATATTAACAAAGATGTTTTGTTTAATACAGATGATATAATAATTAATAAAGATGCGCTTGAAAAAGATGATATGAAGATTTTCATAAACACAATTATATAGAATTAAAATCATAATTACCTGGTAATTAAACTTTGAAATATAAGAAATTGAAATTCCTAGTTATTTATTTATTCTTTAGAACTCCCGTTTTCTTCTGGACAACGCGTAAATAATTAATGATGCAACGAAGAGATGTTTTTAACAAAAAAAATTACAACACAAAGTTTATAATCTATGCAACGTACATTTGTCTTCAACTTCCTCGACACGTCTCAAGGATATTTTTCTTTATTTAATACGCAGTTATAATAATGTTAATAAATGGAATAGATGAGCTTTATTTAATTCCATAAAAGTTTAATCAAATACATTTTGCAGGTAAATATATTACTAACACGTATATTAAGCCTGTGAATTTATGTTCAGGCTCTCGAAAAAAAGGGCTTCGAAAGACACTTGAGTAATAGTTTTCACACGTAGCATGGCGCGTAGCTCTTGCTACGTAATAGTCTACGATATGTCTGCTTACAAGTACAAATTACATTTTCAGGTGTCATGCTCTTTCGTAGAATTAATATATATATAAAAAGTTCTATGTGTTTTTGTATTATTTTCGAATATCCATACCTATACAAATAGAAAAAAAATTGATCTCTTAAAAATAGAAATATTTACCCATCGTGGATGTCATCGTCTGCAGTTGTCGTGCATGCGCAGAGGCGTCGAGCGCCTCAGGCCCCAGGTTGTCACCGGACGACAGCTTGCCTAGCGGCTAGGCTTGCACATCACAAGAAGTTCCACGTCTTTATAGAACCACCAAACACCTTTTTAATTTACGTCTTCGAAAATTTTTCGACACACCAACTCTCAGCATACTTTTTTAAAGCGGCACTCGGTACGTTCAGCGCGCGAAGTCCAGCGCACTTCCTGCGGAACGAGGACACTAGGGTAGCGCGGGCGCAGGTGGCAGTTGGCATGCGGCTGCCTGCGCGCTCTCCGAACCTCTCGATTCGGCAAAATCACGATAACGACTGCGCGCGAATGTCGTCATGTCGAAATTCGAAACACTTTCACCTAAATATTCCGCCTCCGTTTCGGCAGACGCGGGCGTCGCTCTCGGCGCTCACACACACACACCGCTGACATCGTCAGTACTCAATTACGTACGCCGTAAAAATTGCGTCAGTGTTTTTCGTAGCCGACCTTACGTTTGTAGAGTACACCGTCGAAATATAGTTATCCCTGTCTTATACTCATTCACCGTTATAAGAGAATTTTTTGTTTCATTTTTTTATCTGGCCGGATAGTCGAGGACACGCGTGTGAGTGTGCGGATTTCGATAGCGGGGTCAATGAACCGCCGAAAGGGATTTCGTTAAAAAGTTAGCAGCGGTGTTTCAGTGTTAGGATGCGTTGCTTCAATGGGTATGGCTATAGCGCAGTGAGGCGTGTGTTGTCCGATGGAGGGGAACCAGTCGTCATCATCGCATAAGTAGGTCAACCGCATGCGCACGCGCGGGTTTCATGAGCTCATGATGTACGGTACTAACGCTAACTCTATGTCATCATCAATTAATGTCCTAATAATCCTTCACAATAATTTGAATGCTATAAAATATCGATGAAAATTTAAACCCTGGACTAGTGATTATATAAACGGTATTCTTATATTGAAATTAAATGTCATACTCAACATACAATAGGTGTTAAAAAATAATCACGACAAAGCCTCCGCAGTCCGTCGCATACGCTATATTGAGTTTATAAATGTTTAGCTGTTTTTGTGTAAAAGGTTAGGCGGGCCGATGGCACAGTTTGGTGTTGGATTACATTAAAGCGGAGTTCATTCGCATCGGCCGATATTCGTGTTTATCTAGATTACTGATTCACTATATTAACAGTATGAGTATGTAAGACGTACCGAACAGGTGAGTAATTCATGTTAGAATATTTATCACTATCTTTCCGGTCTGAACTATATGTATATACAACATATAGCATTCACGAAGGACATACATTTTAGTATGTATATACATAACTGAATAAAGAATTTCGGGTGTAGCTAATTAGACAAATATCGACGTCGAAAGTTAACAGAGCGCCAGTGCTTTAAATATTAGTGACATTCTTGAAGTGGCCATCAGCGGTGCGACGCGTTGCGCTCAGTCAGGTATTCCGAAGTATATATAGCCAGGAACAGCGTCGAATCTAGGTTAACTATTCTCCCGTAGAAAAACACGGCCACTCGAAATTCTGACGCAACTGTGGCTGGCCTATCTGAAGTATGGCCGAAGCTAACAAACCCCATTCGAAAAACACGAAAGGAGGAAACATCTCACACCTATTTTGTTATTGCATGTCCGTATTTCAATCGTTTCACACTGATTTCGGTCTGATTGCAGCTAGCTCGTTTCAGAGTCTGCCAGATGTTATTAGTATGGCGGCAGCAGACAGGCATCTTTATCACGATAGAGTGATATGATTTTAACAGCATATGCACGTTTACAATATCGAATGGGACCAATAAACGACTTATAAAGCATGGATTTTATTATTTTTATTTTTAATACACGTAAAGATTTTAATGTAATTACTTATATGTCAGTCCAAATATTTCTAAGAACAAAAAAAATAAATTGAAACTTATTTTCTGGAAATCATACTCATATTCAGTACCATTGTTTTATATTACAGGTAGGTACTAGTAGTTTTTCGAACACCCCTATCCATCGTATTCACCGAAAACGCGATAACATTTCACACTACAATGTTTACTTGGACACATTTCTAAAGTACTTTTTTTGGTGATAACCAGACAGTGCTGGCATTGTTCAGAATGTTTGTTCAAATTGAATTTTTCACACAATTCTTTTGAAACGCACAAAACGAACACATTGTTGCTAACATGAAAGGTTTACTTTGCGAGATTCCACTTATCTGAGATACTCAAAGTGTTGCATGTGAACAAAAATCAAAAATAAAATCAGATCATATACAGGTGGTATTATCTGATAGCGATCAAGCAGCATATCAGCACATCGGTTTTTTGATAACGCTGTTTTCACACGCTGTAGCTAGACTCGCCGATCTATTTTAAGTTGAATAACCTCACGTTAAAAACGATAATCTTGCATAATTTAAGCGACACATTAAATGTCATTGTTTGATTACAGTGTATCATATCGATGTGTATAATGGAAAGATTTAGTTGTCATAATAAATCAAACTTATTTGTACGATATAGTTTTAATGGGTATTTTTTAGCACATACATATGTATGTACCTACTTAATAGATTTAATAAAGATTGTGATCTTAGCAAGGTAATTTATGTAACAAAGATTATTTGCTGACGTCATTTACTTAAGGATTTAAACTTTATTTTATTATTTAAATTAAACGGTTTAAATGGCATTGACATTAAAAAGAATTCAAATACCATTTTATCAAACGACATTAGGGGGACGCGATTCTTTTTCTACAATTGGATGGATGGATACTTCCTACGCCGCGCCTTTCGGCACTGGGGGAGGGATTGCGGGCCT
>DWFO01000492.1:0-20224 GCA_018246595.1 Mimoniades nurscia nurscia
TAAACCTTCCCTAGACCTCCACGAACATTTCAAGACCAAGATAAGATAAATCCGTTCAGCCGTTCTCGAGTTTTAGCTAGACTAACGAACAGCAATTGATTTTTATATATATAGATATTAAATAGTATTTTTGTATCTAGTATGTCGGGTACATTTAAATATTGTAGAGATACAATAAAATGCTTGAGATACAATAAAATGCTACAAAAAGATACTTTATTGCACACTGAACTTTAAGTTCAGAACAACAAGCAATAAGAGAAAAAAAAATTACACAAAAATAGGTAAAGAAAATGGTGTGTGCAATATTCATACAACATTTAAATATACCGACATTGACCGAAATAAATAAGACAAAATAGGGCACTAAAATTACCAAGACTAACATTATTGTAATACATTTTAATTCATTGTAAATGCACATCAATTAGCATACAAGACAGTTGAAGTTTATGTTACGCAAGATAGCACAATAAATTAAAAGGAAAACAATAAAATCGATCAATGATTAAAACTATAAAGTCTTAGGAGAGCTCTCATTCATCAGTAGTTGTTTGGACAGTAACGTGGACATGACGACTATGGATAACGATCAAAATTGTATGAATATTGTTAGTAAAAATATCAATGAACCTAAAGCAGTTGGAGTTTTAAAACAGACAAAGGATTTTGAAAAAGATAATGTGCTACTAACGGCCAAGGACATCGGAACGGACTACAACTACAAACATGAAATAGTATGGAAAAACGCTATCGGATTTTTAATTCTTCATATTTTAGCTCTATGGGGACTTTTCATATTTGTTACAGGAGGTATCAAGTTTAAAACATACCTTTGGGGTAAGTAGTCGGGTAATATATATTTACCATGATTTTTGAAACAATTGGATTCGAAAGCAGATTTCTTTTCTATTTTCAGTTATATTTCTTCTATTCACCAGCACTGAAGGTGTTACTATAGGAGCTCACAGATTATTTACTCATAAATCTTTCAAGGCGACTCCTTTACTTAAGGCTATTCTTATCATATTTCAAACACTCGCTGGTCAGGTAAGTTAAATATTCTCATTATTATTATTTTTTTGTAAAAGTCCTGAGTATTTTAATTTAGTAGTTATTATTTAAACCACAAAATTACTGACAGAAAATTTACCCAGTAAAAATGTTTAGTACAGGATTCTTTGTTGCGTGCTAAGATTTGGTTTGCTGCTGTTTGCATAAATTTGGTTTTTTATATACTCTTGATAAAAAATTGTGTGTGGTATACGCTGGCTTTTTATAGAATTGTATCTACATTTGGAGTCGAGACCACCGTCTCCATCACCGATACGCGGATACCGACGCGGATCCCCATAACTCCAAGAGAGGCTTTTTCTTCAGTCACGTTGGTTGGCTAATGATGAGGAAGCATCCGTGCTTAAAAGAATTAGGAAAAAGGATTGACATGAGCGATCTCGAAGCTGATTGGATGGTCATGTTTCAAAAAAAGTAAATCCATTTTTTTTCATATTCCTATAGTTATCGAAAAGTTTTTATCGTGTCAATACTGGTGTTTTCCTAATTACAGGTTTTAAATTGGAAACCTACCTTAGTCGATTTACTAAAAATTTATCTGAAATCTATATGTTTTACGCTTATGAAATATTCTTGTATTATAATTTAGCTAACTAATATTGCTTTCACAATATCCCATTGATCTAACAGAAAAAATAATATCATCATGCCGTCTTATCATTTCAGATATTACTACACTCTCTATTTCTTTATTGCGTTTCTTATTCCTGTAATCGTGCCCTGCTACTACTTCGGAGAATCGCTAAAAGGGTCCGTCTTGGTGTGCTACTTCTTCCGCTATCTCCTTCAAGTGAATGGTACCTGGCTCGTGAACAGCGCGGCTCATCTTTATGGAACACGACCATATGATAAGTAAGGCAGAACTTATACGTCGTTAATATACTAGAGTTGAGTCGGTATGTACTTATTTATTCATATAAACAAGCAATAACTACGTATTTTTTGATACAATGCTGGTGTTGTTTTGCTTTGACTCAACGTAACGACAGTTTGTGATGACTTTCCTTCAAATGTATCCCTAACTACAAAGGAAGTCCTCAAATATACACTTAAAAGAGTACTAGAGACGGATTTAGGATGACATATACAATACAACACAATACAAAACACTTTATTGAACACCAAAGCAATAGATAGAAATTTATATACAAAAGGCAAATACACGTGGAGATTGTGAGCAAAAATTCCACTGGGAAAGCCTATGTTCAGCAGTGGACTTAAAGAGGCTGATGATGATGAGAATAGAGGTAATTCTCCAATTTGGAATATTTGACGTAGTATCATTTATATTCAGACTCAATGTAAAAAAAAAAGTTACATCTGGCCTGTTCGGGGATTACAGGCGTGATGTTACTTTTTGTTAGGTAGGCAGACGAAAGTAGAACACTTCTACGTTTCACCAGCTACGCTTACGTCCCACTATGGAATAGGCGGTGAACCTATTGCTATATACCGGGCACATATCCAGACTCCGAGCCACCACTAGAAAAACTAAATTAGAAAATTTAGTAGTACCCGACCCGGGAATCGAACCTAGAACCTCCCGTTCGGCAGTCGCACTTGCAACCGACACGACAAACGAACTCAATGTAATGCGTGAAATGTCACATTAGCAAATCAGAGCAGTCAAACCTCACTGACATGGATTTATTTTGTGCCCTCCACTATTTATCTCTCTATAATCATAACTAACATATTAGAATCTGTAGAATTAGCAACACTGTATTTATTAAGTTTTATTAATTTATTTAGGAAACTACAGCCGGTGGAAAATTGGTTTGTGTCCTTTATAAGCTTCGGAGAAGGCTGGCACAATTACCACCACGCTTTTCCTTGGGACTATAAGGCAGCGGAACTCAGCATGCACTTCAATCAGTCGGCGAACTTTATCAGGATATTCGAGAAACTTGGCCTTGCTTACGATTTGAAGACGGCATCACCGGAAATGGTAGAGGATATTTTTTTATATTAAGAGTCGCCTACATGGAAACCTTATTATGCAATATCTTCATATATCTCTGATTTTTCAATAAAATATAATTTATATTGCTAATAGTTATACGGGTTTATGTTGAAATGCACTAACTGTACTGATATGGTTTATATTAAATTAAAGTTATAAGTAGTTTCCAACCGAAAGCTTGATTTCGGTTGCTGCTGAAATAGAAGAGAAACCGAATACATATTTAGATACAGTTTTGGAAGAAGATCAGGTTTCGGTTGTTAATTATAATAATATTTTATTGCAGAAAAAATAATCATATGAACTTCGAACAGCCTAAAAATTTATATAGAGAACTACCGATTCGTGTTGCATTTTTTTTTTCTGGAAAACTTAGTAGATTTTAAATTTTATTCACAATCTAGGTGAGGGCCGATGGCAGAAAGAGAAGAAAGTAAAGCAGAATGCAAGCAATTATCGAATAAAATATTTATAAAGAATTGATTCAATGGGTAATTTTTTGCTTAAGGCTTTTTAACTTTCAGGTTGAAAATAGAATCATCAAAACGGGCGACGGCACTCATTACGCTCTTGGCAACGATGAAGCTAGGGCTTCTGTGACGGCAATCGGTCCTCTCCATCCTCTGAATCCAAGTTACAACGTGAAGTATCAGGCACCAGACGCAACGCTGAAAAACGAAGGCCTGCCTCTTTACCACGAAACCGACGTTATCTCGTCTACCGTCCTCAGAAAGAAATATGCTTCTGGTTAGATCTGATATTAAAATCTTTGATAAACTCTCGTAAATCCCCAAAGTATTGCGTCAAAGTCTATTCTACAACAAGATTGTATTAAAATTCCACCAACCCAGTTAGTTGCTGTGGTATCTACATGTAAAAGTTGTTAAAAGACGTTGAACGTAGTTAATAGAAGTAACCACTAATTAAAAGAGTCTTCGTTCCTTTGATATATCAAATTAGTTTTCGTTTGGACAAGTTTTTTTTTAACATTTTTTTTGGTACAAAAATTAATTTCGGTCAGTTTGCAAATGTTTTATGAGTACGTGGTTTGGTTGATTTCCCAATTAACCCTACAGAATAAAACAAGCCTAATCCCAGGTCTATCTATCCATTCAAGCGCTCTGATTTCTTTAGCAACATTATAATTATGATTATCTTCTTAGATTAATGATCTATAATAAAAATAGGTGGTAGAACTCTCTATGTTTCGACTCCGGCCGCACCACTGCCACACCTATTTCTGCCTTATAACAGCAGCGTTAAGCGCGGCTACAGATCGATGAATTGAAATAGGTATAACGTTACGCGAACGAGTCACGATCATCTTCATCTTTTTTAATGTTTCACCATTTCCGTGCCTTGGAGGACAATTACGTAACAATTGTTTAATTTCTTTGAAAATCTAAAAGCTGTTAACCATAACTTTAAATCGGCACTTAGCCACATTCCCACCAAGTCGCATTGTGGCAGCGTCGGAGAGTACGCTCCAGAACTGCCGCAGTGACGGGAGACAACTGAACTAAGTGGTGGAACGTACAAAGGGTTTATAGCGATCGTGAAAAAATAGTTTTATATAATAACCTATAAATAATCCATAACATAGTAGTCGGACATTTTTAAAATATGCAATTGATATAAAAGCAAAAATAAAATATTTTTAATACTATATCGTTTTTTTTATTGTTTTAAATAGTAATTGAAGTTACTTCAGGTTTACATTTCAAAAATAATCATGGATATGAAACATATGAAATTAATTCCACTTCGGTACACATAAATAAAATCAATCCTATCATCAAATACATATTATTATAATATACCTACCTATTGTCATCAGCCTTACATTCCCATATAGAACCTAAAATGAGTACAACATTTAGCTTATAAATTTCAAAACACATGAATACATTGAAGATAAAATATGTTTTGAAAACGTGTCTTATGATTTAATCAGAGCAAAAGCAGCCGCGTCGAGCGTGGTGGCGGATCCAGTAGAGATACTTGGTCACCCTGGTGTACACCCCGGGATAACCCTGACGACCGCAGCCGATGCCCCACGACACGATCCCTATAGAATATTTATATATAAACACTTCATTTATTTACACATCGTCATTAACCTATTTTAGTCCAACGCTGGAAATAGACCTCCCGTATGGGGCGTTTGCCCATATTTCGGACACTAAACATGCGGGTCGGGGGTCATTTACACAATGATCTGAAATCCTAAAATGATATAGGGTTGTACTCACTCATACTAATTTTATTATTAGCATAAGCTCTCAAAAAAGAATGCATGAAACAAAACATCATAGATTATAGTAGATGTCCAATTTGAGGCCCCTAACTGTTAAATTAATGTCTATGCGCGTGATTTTCACTTTCAAATGCACGCGAGTAGATGTGAAAATGTATTTTATATACGTAAACGTAACATCACGCCTGTAATACCCAAAGAGATAGGCACTACTACATTGTACTACTGTAGGACACTCCAACGTTTCACCAGTTACGTTTACGTTCCACTATGGTGGTGGTGAACCTACTGTCATACACCGGGCACATATCTAGACTCTGAGCCCCTATTATTACATCTAAATTAGAACAAAATAGTAATGCCCAGGAATTGAACCCAGGCTTTCCCGATCGGCAGCCGCACTTGGAACCAACACGACAAACAAGGCAGTCAATATATACGAATATACTTTATATAAAGATATTTCTGTTGAATTTCGAAAAGCCTACCTAAGAGTTCATATCTTTTGTCTCCTCTTTCAGCAGCCAAGGGTCCGCCGCTGTCACCCTGAAAGTAATACACAAAAATAATAAACCATTTGGTCACACAAAACAAAGTAAAATTATCACACATATACATATATCTGATGCTCACTCACAAGATACCTCTATCCGTGATAAGTTCTATCTATGAAGACACATCTACATACAAAACTGTAGTAGTTTTGTATGTAGATGAGATGTTTGTATGTACTTGAGCCGAGGTGTTTAAATCTAGAATCTAGAATTATTATCCTGAATACAGGTCTAAATTATAAATGATATATCTACATATATACACAAAGTAATGATGATTGATATCAACAATATAATTGTGAACCATTATCTGCCCATTAAGACACAGGACTCCTCTCAGAATGTCAAAGGCTAAGGGCACATTCTGGAAATTTATATAGATATCAAATTAGTCAATTATTATTATCATAAACTGTAATGTTATGTCAATAAAAAATAACGGAACAGTGCTTAATGAACACTTAACTGATAGAGACTTTACCTGACATGTATCTTTCCTTCCTTCGTCAGGGTAGCCGGCGCACATCATGCTATCCGAAATCATGGCAGGCTCGTACTTCGTGTTCCTGCAGTCATCATTACTCATCACCGGTACCTCAACATCCAGCAAATAGCAAGAGTGATTCTGCTGTTCACCTACCGAACCCCAGCCTGCTGCTATTGCTTTTACACCTACGTAGTCGTTATCTGAAAAGAATGTAGAGAAAATCTTAAATACGGAAATTTCTTGCTTGCATTTTTGGAATTCAGATGCATGATTAATATATTAAAAACCAAATCGTGAAGTCCATAATAGCTATTTTTATCATACGCTCATTATAGAAGTAGAAAAGAACAACCAAGCCACCCGACACTTAATAGCCATTCCAACTCATGATCTTCGCCATCCAAACTCAGATGACTCAGAACAGAACGCCAAAAATGGTGCATTCTTCGCATGTACGTTTTTTGGTAAAACAACAATTACACGAAACACAAAATAAATTTTGTACAACCCTCACCATCGTTATGCGGCAAACACACAGGTTTTATGGTATCCGTGATATTAACACGGTCGTTCAATTCCAACATGGCGATGTCGTCTTTAAAGTTGACGTAAGTGAAATTGTGGGCGACGAGGTTGACCACGAAGCGAGTTTCGGGACGGTGGGTCTTGTTGCAACGGTCGTGCTCGCCGAGGGTCGCCTTGATCATGAACCACATCAACCTGTGAACAAACTCAACTCAAACGAAGTACCCGTTGCAATAGTCTTAATCCTGGCAAACACTACGTCGCCGCATTACAATATAAACTTAAAGAAAATTAATTAAATTGTTTATTGACTTTACAATGTGCTAATTTAATTTAAAATGTGCTAATTTAATCATCATCATAAAATGTTATAAAAGATTAGAGTTCTAAAATTATGTACAAATGACTCTTTATTGAATCACAGTAGGTATTATAATCCTCAGTATGTACCGATGTTGATGTGTATAAAATCCTTCCTTCGTGTAAAAACCTTCATTACGCACCCTTTCACACAATGTGCCGCGGTCAGCACGTATTTGTCGTTGATGAGCATGCCCCCACAGTAGAACTTGTTGAAGTAGGAGAGACGCACGACCCAAGGGAACTCATTTACAGCAGTTTCCACTCCGCCGAGGATACGGGACTCCTCGTTACGTTCACCGCAACCTGTTATAGAACAATATTAGCAGGACGACCATTTTAAGATCATAACAATTGATAATAACAATTGGATGTAAAGAAAGGAAGGTAACTACGTGGCGTGAAGATATGTATGGATGTATGAAAGGAGATTTCAGAAGTAAACCAACTTAACAGCTTCAGCTTAAGTATAAACACCAACAGTAACATCACATATAAAGTTGACGTTACGCAAACAGCGGCTGGTGAAATCAATGCGAAACATCCATCAATCAAGTCTCGAATCAACCTTAATAACTATTAGAAATAGAACACTAAAATTCACTTACGACAATTGCATCTTTTTCTTTGTCCGTATTCAGTGTCTTCTTCAACCGCCTTTATAGTATCATTTTCATTTTGGCTATTTTCGCTCTCTACTGTAGTTGTGAATTTGACTGTAGTTGGGACGATGGTATTAGAAATAAAAGAGTCATCTCTACCCTTGACCTGTAAACTCTATCATATGACTCTTGTTATACATCATATATTAACTCAAAAACATTGCGAAAGGTTGAATTACATTATTTATCAATGATCATGTTAAGAATAATGCTAAATTCAATCAAAAGCTTCACTTAAAAATAGTGCTGAGAAAATGTTAAAGCAGACACGTCTTGAGATTTGATATAAAAAGATATTATTTGTAGTTATTCTTTGTGTCTCTAGTAGATGTTCATAATTTTTTATAGAGTGAAATTTCTTTTCTATATGGTAACAATGGACAATAAAGAAATATAAACTCACCCGAATTCCAGCTGTGCATACTAAGAAAATCAACACTAAAATGTATTTCCACATTTTCAAATAGAGGTACTACAATAGTTTGATTTTTACAATACATAGGAAAAATTGCATTAGTTTAAAGTTGCCTTTGAGCGCGTCTTCACTATAAACAGCTTAGAACAGGAATGGGAACGTTGATCTCGCGACCACTTGACTACATGCCATGGAGGCTCTATTTCTATTAATAGTACAACTTACTCCTGTGGCAAAATCATTGTAAGTGCCTCGACGGAAATACTGCCTGTTCTGCATAAGAGCTTCTGTATTTACATTCGATCAAAATCTTTATCTTTTCATATTTCCAAATCATTTATTTACTTATTTAGGTAACAACGTAAAACGCATTTTCTTAAATATTTTTAAATATTTCGGTATTGTAAAAACGCTTCAATTTTACGAGTATTATCAGACCTATTTTATTTAATATTTTCTGAACTGCAAAGAAAAAAGGCATTATCGTAACTATCAAATGGAATTTTAGTACAAATGTTGTATGTCAATATGTGTGTAATTAGCATAATTGCCCAGGTTACCATGTTGGCTCTATGTATCTCTGAGGTTCTCTGTGATATCTATAAAACAATTCATTGAGACTAACTATTCTTGTAAATTCAAACACGCTGTACTTGAACATGTCGCAGTCTAATTGATGTTACAGCATCACCTCAAGGTTAGTATATTTTGGAAATACAAAGGACATAACAGTGCACCAAATTTTAAATCAATCCGACGTTTGAAAGTTAGTAAAACAAATAATTCATTAAATAGAGGGTTAAATGAACATACTATTATACTAATTTGCTTTACTATAAATATAGATAATACCAGAGACAAAATACCTTAATTAACTCTACATGTTCATCATACGGTTTTAATAAAATTAAAAATATATGTATATAATTAGTAAATAACACATTCCCTGACTTATTCACTTTTGCACTGAGCCGTATGCAATCCCGCACTTGCGGTTCATCTTTTACTACCTTGTCATGGTCAAAAACAAAACACCATGTACATATCATACACACCATGTACAGAACAGACTTTTATGTTATAATCATTCACGAAAATTAAAAAACAAATATATATCCTGTAATTTTAAATCCTACTTAAATACTTACATTACTTATAATATTAATGTAGATGTTTATTTAAACATAGTTTTTTAAATAATTTTTACTATAAAGAGAGATTATAGTAAGAAATAAACACAAAATTGACATTAATTTTATATCTAATCTAAGACAGATACAATATTTCGAAACTTTAAAAGCTATTAAAGAATTAAGCGAGGTTTATAATTTTTCTTTTGGGAAATGTACATTCAAATTGTATTTTATATTATTTTAATAAGCACAGTAGCAAGCGTCGTCGGTGTTGTCCCGGATCCAACTCAAATATCTGGTGACCCGGGTATAAACTCCCGGATACCCCTTTCTTGCGCATCCGTACCCCCAAGAGACAATACCTGAACAAATACGAGAAGAAAGTGTCGACATCTGTTACTGTTACATTGAACTACACATGAATAGTATAAAAAAAAATTCAAAATAACAATAAAAAACTAACACTCTGTTACTGTGTAAACAGAGACAGTGTTAAAACAAATAAAATATCAGAGATGTCGGAAACGTCGAAAACCTGGGATTCAAAAGGAATTTTGTATCATATTATGGCTCTCACCAATTAATTCGTATGCATGTTCTGAATTCTCCATAACCAAAGGACCACCACTGTCGCCCTGAAAATTGAAACAAACAAAAATTGAAACGAGATAATATTACATTATGAAGCAAAATGCGAGATCATAAATATTATAAAACAGATTCTGACTTTATTTCGTACACAGGTTTTCAAATTAATTTCAAGTTGAAAATGATTCCAGCAACGTAAAGGAGTTTGATATTAAAAAGTGAATAATAAGCTATATGTATGCCAGGAATATGTTATAAATTTGTATGACAGTACACAATTCTATCTCCCACGTTACATATTGTTCACTCTTCATATCAGTGCTATAGGGGGAGGATAAAGAATAGAGAGAGGCAGGGGGCATCTCACAGAAGCGGTGCACTAAATAAAATAGGTGGGGGGAGGGGGGGTTTATTCCACAAAAACTCTAATGGCACAGTAGCTACCTAATACCAGTGCTCTCAGATGCTACCATAGTTTTTTTTATCACTTACCATTTATATTATTCATTCGATTCGTGTTTTCAACAAAATGAGCACATTTAGAATCGCAATGTTGAACGTGACCATTATTGACGAGTAGGTATGCCGGTTGACCGAAATAAAACAAAATCAAGTTTAAAACCTTACCGTACAAGCATCCTTGTGGGCGGTGGCAGGGTATCCAGCACACATCATGACGTCACGTATCTTTGTCCTGTTGTAATTGGTGCTCCGACACTCCTCGTTACTGAGGATTGGTAACTGGGCCTCCATGAGTGTACAAGACCAGTTCCCAGTCTCACCCACAGCGCCCCATCCAGCCACCGTCGCCAAAACCCCCGTGTACAAGTCTGGCGAATCTAAAATGATCTTTGAATAACTTCCTCATGTATAGGTAAATCAAAATGTATAAAATTTCCGCACCGTCCTGACTAATCAGTCAATATGACGAAGCTGATGAAACCTCAAAAGATGAAAATTCGTCTATTAAATTTATTCCTATAATGGCGTTTTTAATTAATAATAAAGAGGTTATTTTGATGATATTATTAAAAACGAAGGTTTCAAATATGTCCGACATAAACGTGGATACTATTTAGGACGCAATCAAAGTTACAAATAATACAATACAAATTTAAATTCGAATACATACAACTTTGGTTTCTTACCTGTAACAAAACCAGTACCTAAATATAGGGAAAGCTGACGTAAAACCCTCTACCTGCGTAACAAAAGGTCTTCGCAAAGTCACTTGACTGGAATTTCATCGAGGATTTTATGAGAATATTTAATATCATCATCACCCGCACCTCATGTTCCTGTAGCGACTCGCGACTGATATTCGGAGGTGAATTAGAAAAATCGAGAGTGAACGTACTAGGACCTTAATAAAACCAGTACTACAAATAAAAATATTATACTACACAAAACTTTTCATAAAATTATAGTTTTCAAATTCAAATTCAAATATAATTTTTCAAAATTGGTTCATTAGAACATTTTTTATAAGTCAAAATGAAACTACCACTACTTCGGAAAGTGCGTCGCTTTGGAGAAGAAGCGGCGAAAGAAACTCCGTAGGTGTGTTACATCTTTTAAAGTAAGCACTTATGTTAAAATATAAATTATAATTTTAAGCCTTAGAACTATACCAACTCATTTCGAAATGTCTATGTCTTAATCTATGTACCATGTAATCTACAACTGATTAATAGGCTTTTCGACTTAATGAAACAACATTTCAAATCTACAAAATCGGACGAAAATCTGTTACTGACCTTGGTAGCTTGGTAAGCAGACGGGCCTGACGACGTGCGAATAATCAAGCGGTTTGTTTAGTAGCAGCAGAGCGATGTCGTTGGTGAGATCCGTGAGAGTGAAATTGTGCGCGATCATTTTCACGACATATCGTGTTTCTGGCCGGCGATCGTGATCGCAACGATCGTGTTCTCCAAATGTCACGCGAAACATGAACCACATGAATCTATGAGGAAAACTTAAGCCATATATGAAGTCGCTTAGAAAAACTTAATGAAAAACGTAACCTAACATCACGTCTGTAGTCCCGAAAGAGGTAGGCAGAGGAATGTAGAATACTCCCACCCCATTCTTTACGAATGTTTTTTTGTAAATTGAACCTAAAACTCTCATATTAACTTAAATTGGAGATCATGATATATTTGTAGAAGTTGCCGCGGTAGGAAACGATGTGATTATAATAATTACCCTTTGATGCAGTGCGCCGCAGTTACGACGTATCTGTCGTTTATGACGGACGCGCCACAACCGAACGACTTGTGGTAGATGAGGCGCGCGATCCACGGGAACGCGTTCACGCTGGACCCACTGCCTCCCACCACGCGTAGTTCTTCGTTGCGCTCGCCACAGCCTATATTATATCGATAAAAGAAAAGAAATAAATAGATGGAAACTGCGCTAACACGGAAAAACTTAAGATAGATCGAATTAAATAAGAGTAGAGTTAGTAGAGTCGTGTATAGAGCAGAGCTTGTGGAATAAGTATAATATACATAATTATAGTCACAATCAAATCTTTCCACTTTATGATATCATAAATATACTAATATTAGTGTTGATATGTTATTATATCGTAGTAAAAATAGAGTTTTTAATTTTTTTCGTGTTTGTCATATTAAAATCTTCTTAAAATAGAAAGAAAAACAAAATACAAACAAAAAAATACATAAATTACAACTGAAAATACAGAACACGATTGCAACATGAAGTTACTAATAGAAATATGTTTAATTAAAAAACAGTAATTATGACAGTTTTATTGGCAATTATTAAAAAAAACTGGACGATAGAAATATATCTGTGGTATGTAATATACGTTAAGGTCGGTAAATAAAATGTATACTCGTATAATCATATATGTATTTAGGTACCTCACTTTAATCAGTAAAGCATTTTGATCACGTTCATGATTATATAACCTTAGATCTCGATGCCATTCCTGCACGAGAGAAATTGCAAGAATTTACATAATTAAAAAGAATTGTTTCCTTTTTTATAATTGGAATTATGTCATAAAATTGGTAGTTTATTTACTATTTTATTTTGCGAGCAATCATTGATTATTTTTCTCTAAGAAGTTTTAGACCTTGTTCTTAATTCCTCACATTTCGCTTTTTTTCTCCTTACCCACTTAAGGAAAACCTTACGAGAGATTCTAGATAACAATTTACATTAAATCATACGAATAACTTTCAATCAATTGTGTAAAAAATAAAGCTTTCTTTACTTTATAGACTTAATCATCCGAAATTCAATTGAAGATGACCAAAAATAATTTATAAACAAATACATGTTATTTTAAATATATGATAATAATCACCCCTTATAAAAATGGAAATGAAGTAGTCAGGTGATCAATACTGTTTTTATCCATCAATATAACTTAGTCCACCAAACCGCAATTGGCCAGCGTGGCCGACTGTGGGCTCGTTTGTTTGCACTCTGGTCCGAGAACCGTGTCCAAGATTAGAACGTTAACAGGATGGTGATGATGTCGATGAACATAACAGTAATGTATTTCCTACATGAATACGATGATTGCGTAGACAAGTTTTAAAATATACCCATGTACATATATTCAAAACTCACTGCAGTGTCTACACGCCGGTAATCGGGATGCTGCAGATGTATAGTAGAATGATTTTTCTGAATACAACGATGTATCCTGGAACTGATGTCAAAGCATATGAATTTATTTAATAAGAAAAGTGAAATATATTTAAATATATACTGGCAAAAAAGGCATGCCGGTCCTCTAGCGGTAGATGGTAACCATCTATACACATTTGGAGCAAATGAAAATCTGGCAATACATTGTCGGCTTTGAGGAAAAGCTGTCTTTGTATAGTTGTTGAAGAGCCCCATATTATAGCGCTCCGGAAACACTCAGAAGGGAGGTAAACAAAAAAAAATATTTTATTCGATTGCTGTGATTTTAATTGTGTTTATTTTTGATCAATAATGTTCAATACATCAGTTAAATGGGATCTAAAGGAAAAACTCGGTAATTGAAACGTTTTAAAAATTATATGTAGGTACATACAGGTGAAGCTAAACAAAATTACTGTAAATCTTTTTACCGCAACAGCGCATTGAATACACGAGACCAGAATACATAAGCGTTATAAAATAACGCACAACACGAAATTACCAATACGCAAAGAAACTCTTACCTCACTGTACGCATCTCTGGCGCGGACTGTCACAATAAATAAGAAATAAATTAAATACCACATGTTACAGGAACACCCGTTACGCATTAACTAGTAAAGTTGTGATATTAAATTATCGTAACACCAAATAAATGCAGGTCCATGTGGTGGGCGATGAATACATTGATACACTAACTCATGTGTTCACTCTCGAGTCACTATTGGACGTCGGGCACCCTAAAATGTAACACCGCGTTAGGAACGACCGAAAAAAAAACTACCACGTAACTCGTCGAGCTCGTCCCCTGACCGTGGAATGAAATCGAGGTAACGAAACTTTGGAACTTAATGTTCTGTCAGCATTAGAAATGATACTAAATATTCTGATTTGATTACGTACTAAATAAGACGACGACGTTTTAGGTGCCCGGCGGAGGCTGTCTCGATATGTTTATTTGGCAATGAACTCTGAGAGCAATGTCCTCTACACATTAATGCTTAGAATGAATCATTATCACTATTTTGAATACTTAATACATAGTTTCAGAGCTATTTTAGAGCTAATCCTGATAATAATAAAACGCGTCTAATGTATGTATATGGTTCAATTAATGCAGTTTTTATTGTCCACGTTTGAATAAATACATAACAATGATCATTATTCTTTTTGTATTAATAATTTGTTCAAACGCAACCCGTAAGCCCTGTACAGGTGGGCAGAGGAAGTGTAGTACACTCCCACGTTTCACCACTTAAGTTTACGTCTCACTATGGAAAATGGGGTCCGCCTATTGCCGTACACCGGGCAAAAATCTTTACTCCAAATTACAACTAGAAATTTGGCTGGAAATTCTAATCAGAAAAATCCACTAGTAACTCACCCGGGAGTTGAACCTAGGAACTCAAGCAATATTTTATTGGACCGGTAGGTAAAAAATCTTAATAGAATTCGAAGGGGCATTAGCATGTTCTAAGCAATTCTTAAGAGCTTAAATCATTATTTATGTCTCCACGACATAAATGTGTCTAAACATAATTAGTAAAACATGCCATTGGAATCGTAATATTAAAAGTTTAATTTTAACATAGAGCTGGGTAGCATAATAGAATAAAATTGCAATCATTACCATAAATAATAATAAAGTAACAGAATGCTATAAACATCGGCTGGGGTTTTTAATATAAACCATTATTTATAAATATGAAAAAGAAACACGAAAACATTTTTAAAACCATAAATTATTTCAAAATGATTGCTTGCTCATTAATATGACTATTTTTAATAAACCTGGAATTAATATTACTAAGCCGAGCAAAGACGCGGACAGCAAGGAAAACGAAGATCAAATTATTTTGGTGCTATGAAGAGAACATAAATAATGAAGGTTACAAATGACCTGCCCAAAGGACTGCCTCGTTGGTCGTGTTGGTTGCACGTGCGTCTGCTGATCGGGTGGTCCTGTGTTCGAATTCCGGGGCGAGCACTATCGAATTTTTCCAATTTAGATTTTCCGAAATAGCTCCGAGTCTGGATATGTGCCCGGTGTTTGACATCAGATTCACCCACTATTTCATAGTGGGACGTAAACGTAAGTGGTGAAACGTGGGAGTGTACTATACTCCCCTGCCTAACTCTTCAAGTATTAGAGATGTGATGTTACGTAACAAATGACCAAATAAGTGAAAATGATACCAATAAAACAAGATTCACGGTTCTTTATTATTTGTATATTTACGTATTCATAATACAAAAAAAAATACATTTTAGAAATATCGTAAAGCTTACTGATATATGGCATTAATACGTATGTTTACCGAATACGTAATAAATAAGCACTCCGAGAATGTGTATGTAGTATCTTAATTTTTATATTTATATATTTTTGGTACACTTCGAAAGCATTTTGTCTTAAATTTCATAAAATAAAATGTAGGTACATATACATATGTATATAGTTTGTTGCAATAAAATATCAAAAAAAGTTATGAAGAATTAATGCTAAGTTCAATAAGATTCGAAAATTTGAGATCACATGTAATCTGACATTGAGAATTATGCATATTATATATTTACTCTATTGTTTTCAATGAATATTTCTTACAATTTAATATAAAAAACTTGAAAGGGGACGCTTAGCCAACGCATTACATGCATTTACGATAATAAATAATTATTAATAAATGTCTCATGAATCCATATTTGAAATACGGTAATATTGGTTAATCGAATAATTAGTGTACCTGGCTGATGACCCGTTCGTCGTTACCGTTTCCACTCAAAAGAAATATTTCTGTGATGAACACAAGAATCTTTTCTATCTGGATGTAAAAAATGTATGTACCATACCTATGTAAGTATTTTTATACATACATAAATGTAGTCTATCAGCGGTCAGGTTACCACAACACGGGCTGTGCCCACTGAGAACTGACAGACATGTGTGGAGACGTCACAAGATGTTAATAATTCAATATTTTTGTATACGTTAACAATAAACTTCGAAATAGCATTGCTTTTTGTTATGCTATAAGACATCAAAGTTTCTGTTATAATTAAACGTAGTCTGTTACACTAATTATATTTTCTCATATATACGAGACGTAATAAATTATTGCAAGAACTTTTCTTTACTTCTTTCAAGTGTCTTGTTCATCATGAACAACCAAATACATAATGCTTAGTAATACGGTCATACGAGTTAAACCTATAGGAATTAAATTAATATTAGTCTAACATAAAGAGGCATTAAGACGCTTAGTTTGTTCCACTCAGTCGGTACAGTAGCAGCCGTCGCGCGTGTTGTCCCGGATCCACTGCAGGTAGTTGGTGACGCGCGCGTACACGCCGGGGTAGCCGGGCCGCGCGCAGCCGTTGCCCCACGACACCACGCCTGCGGAATGACACTGTTGTTGTCATTGTACAACAAAGTAATAGTTACAACAACATAATCGTACCATTCATGAATAATAATGTCATAAGACGTGAGGTGTATGGTCAGTTTAGCTCTATCGACGATTTATACAGACGCATGAGTGTTTAATTTAATTATACGAGTATATTGGATCTTAAATGATGAATGTAGCAAAATTGTGTGTCAAACATTACTGCTTGATAATTGAAAAATAATAATAATTTAAAACTAATAATTTAATTAATAATTACACAACATGACAAAAGTTATTGTTAATGTCATTCGAAAAAACCATATTCCATCACACAAAACACACTCAGGCCACGAAAAACGGCCATTACGATATCTGAAATCTAATCAGTAAATATTGTAAAACATACACCTCAGGCTTCATAAAAAGGCGTTGTGCAAATATATACTTAGCAAGTTGATGAACACGTGTGCAACGAGCTGGAATATGCCAGCATACACTTTTAAAATTCCATTAAATGTCGGAAACCAGTGAAAGGCCCGCTTCGTTTGCGAAAGGATGACGTTTGGGTGCGCGTAGAGGACTTGCAATGTAACCCATCAATATTCATTACCTATTAGCTCGTACTGCTTGTCGTGCTTTCTCTCTGTTATTAGCGGCCCGCCGCTGTCGCCCTGAGAACAATGGGAAATATTTGAATATGTATTTGAGGTTGAAATAAACCCTAAAATTTCACGCGACTCGAATACTGGCGTGTGGCGTACTAAAACGTATCGCGTTAAACAAACATTCAGCAATAACGAAAATAATATTAATTTATTAATTATACATATAACAACGTAATAGACATGTTTAATTATATTAACTAATATAAGTTTTATTTTACTATCAACGTAATTTCACCGCGACTTCGCTGTAATCAGCGGAACTCATGAAGAAGGATATCATAATGTCGGAAATTGATCGGACGATCCCCTAAAACGTACGCCACGAGTTAAACCGCTACATATATAATCATATGTTTTATTGGCATTATGTAAATCTTTTCTTGGTACATTCGTTATATATTATGTACAATGACGTATACTACTTTTGTATTGGATGATATGACACCCAATAATAACTGTCAGGATTATTCTGAACTATAGTAGCATCAAAAAAGACAGTAGAAATATCGAGCACGTTAATTTCTAGTACCTACGTAATAATTATATTACGCATAAGGGAAACAATACAAATTCGATTAGAATTCGTTGTCAAATGAATGTGCATATTAAAAGTATTAAGGAAATTTATACTGAGCATATACTGTAGACACACCCAATCTTATTCACCTCTTCTAAATTTTTTGTAAAAATTACGCAGTTGCTTGCATAACATAAATAGTCTTGTTTCACTACAGGGGCAAGCATTTGAAGCGTCACCCAAGGTCCTGCAGGAACGACTATGCATTTTGGAAAGCTATTGAATCTTCAAAAAACCACCAGTATTCCTCGCATAATTTCTCTAACTGTATACAGTTGAAATATGCTTCAATCATTATCCCTTGAATTCAATACATGCCACCAATTAGAGTCATCTTAAACTTCTGAATATTATCGAAACTTACTACTGGGTATTGCTGTAAATTTTGTTACCACCGACATTTCTACATTTAATTTTCTTAATAAAACTTATTTCCATTAATACCGGCTAATAACCAATATGCTAAAAAAATTCAGTCCCAATAATATATCCCGACCCATTAGTAAACATTTTAACAATACATCCGAAACGTTCAGTAAAGTCGATTATATGACCTTTATTGGCTATTTTATTGGCTAGGGTACAGAAATTGTACCGAAAGGTTATCCAAAAGGAAGATTATTCAAAAGAAAGTTTGTCCAAAAGAATATTCAAAACGAAGAGATGTAACTACTTACATACAAATTGTATAAATCTCCACAAGACGATTTAAAAAGGTTAAAAACAAAATTCAGTCTTGTGCATGGCAACATCGCACCTGGCAAGAATCCTTCTGGCCGGTCTGCGGGTAGCCAGCGCACATCATGTTGTCAGTAATCATGGTGGCCGTATATTTGGTGCTTCGACATTCCTTGTTGCTCATTACAGGCACCTCCACATGTTGGAGGGTGCAGGACACTTTACCTTCTTCTGTCAGTGTACCCCAACCAGACGCCACGGCAGTGGTTCCCACATATAAATTAGCTGTGGAAATGATGATTTTTGCATAAATTTGCAACGAAAAATCCACAGGTATTTCGTCACAACTACATATTATTTTTTAGTTTTGTCTCCATTTATCACAATGGTACTACTATCAACATTTGAAATGACATCGTATGCCTCATCACAATAATTACATGATTCGATATACATATAATTCAATACAGTAAGAGAAATTAGACCATCCAACAATGTAATTGCTAAAGCCATTAAGCAATATAAAGCGTAGTTCGCGCAAGTCAAATTTGTACACGCATGGTAATAGAAAAACTACTAACCAAGATATTAAAAGACAGCTAGGTGAAATTAGGACTACGAATGCTCATACTCCGTATTTCATCCATAATTTCATTTATAAGACCGTCTTACAAATTGACCGTACAGTTAATCATACTGTCAATATGACACGACTACAGAGATAAATCACTTTCTGCGTCGTTGTGTTAAATGAATTTTCACTTTTTACACAAATTTGTTATCGTTAGAAGCAATAAATCCTTAATAAAAGTCAAGAAAGTATGTACATTTTGAATGAAAAACATTGCATTCGTTAACCTTATCATTACTAATCTAGTCATATATTTGAAATATCTACACTTTTTCCGGCGACAACAAATTGTTGTATGTTGAATTTCTATGTAGCATCACTTATAAAGACTAACTCCTCAAGCGGAATATATATTTATATTAGAAACAACAATCTACGTATCTCAATTACGTCATGAGCTATGACTAGAATTCAATCATTATTATGCGAAACAGTACAACAGCATCAACAATTTGGCTAAGTATATCCTCGTCTCTATGCAATTCCATTGCATCTTGGTTTGTTGTATTTACAACACAAATAAAATGAACCACCTTATGTCTTTTGGCAAGCAGGTCTGACAATGCGATATTATTGTAACAGCCGAACTTATTTGTTTCA
>DWFO01000493.1:0-20205 GCA_018246595.1 Mimoniades nurscia nurscia
AGAAAATTTTATTGTAGAGATTGTTTAACGCATACTTAACGGAAAGTTATACAGTGAAACTGTTTTTTGTAGGATATTTATATACTTGTAAGAATTAGATACGCGCTGTCATACTTACGAAGTGTTAGCTATAAAACCTAATATTTATCCATTGTTGTTGTTTATAATCTTTTTATAATAACCATGCAACACGGGGACCTTTTGATAACATTTTTTAAAATTAATTATAATGTCTCGATAGTCGTTTTGGTTGCTAGGGCGACTGCCGAACGAGAGGCCCTGGATTTAAGTTCCGGGTTGGGCAGTATAAGATTTTTTTGTTGCGTTTAGGTTTTATTTTCATGTTTATAGGTTCCGCTTAGCGACCCTTTAGGCAACCGCATTACAAGAGAAAATAAATCAATTAGTAAATATTATTGCGGCCACAAGTGTATTATAATTGCTGGTTTCGTTTCTAATTCACATTTCTATCTTATTTTTATTTTGCGTCGGGTATATTGACTGGGTCGCAAAAATGTTCACCTCTAGCCGCATGCGGCTTTCGCATAGTATGCTCCACATGCAGCATGCAGCAATGAGATGTAGAATTGGACGTAATGATCCATATATGTAGATATGTGACGATGTCATTCAGAAAACTTTGATTAAAAAACGCTTTAACGAAATCGTTTAATAATACATCTATCACGAGCCAAAGATAAACGAAGAGTTTAATGATGTCAATAGCGCTCGCGTTTACTCACCAGCGAACTCGCTAGTATTCATCTTCGAGATCAATATTTGACAAATTCAAACAAAACTTCAAGATGGATACGTGAACAGAAACTTAAATAACAAGTTTCCAAAGAAATATTATGGAGGACTTCAAATTCAGGTCGAAAAATATGTTTGAGTGGCTCTCAGCTGTATATAAACGATCTTGTTTAGTGGAGTTTTACCAAATTTGATATTAAGTATTGTAGCAGCAGTATTTATTATACACAGTTGGGTTAAAAATGTTTTCAAATATTCGAGAAGCGACAATATTTCGACCTATCATCACCTGAAACAAGACGCCAGACTTTTCCATGGCTATGAATTTATTACCTAATTGTGTACACGAGTACATAAAAAATATGATTGATTCTAAATTACAACAAAGATGAAAGAAAACTTCACAAATAAACTTTAACGTTCTCCATTACGGCTTCTAGGTCGTGTAAATTCCTCTTACCTACGCTTCGTATCTCCGTATCGGGGTGGAGTAAGAATAGATTCCCCGACCCCGTGCTAGGATACGGGTTGTCAGAAGAGGCAACTAAACGTGGCGCTAGCAGATCACGATATGGCGCGGTCTGCCTAGGTACAGCTAGATGTGGCTACTTGTGGGCAACAGTGTAGGCGGTGTGGGCAAATGTGCTCTGCATTCTACAACCCGCGTGCCCAGCGACCGGTTTATGGGCATAACCCCTCAGAAGAGACCTATGTCCAGCAATGGACTTCAATAGGCTGATGATGACTTGACTAAACTTTTCTCATTAAGAGCGGTGATCGGTGTCTTACAATATAATCAAAACCGTATTATTGTCGATTATTGCAAAGGACGAGAAAGACTGCATACAATAAATGATTCACGAAACTGTTTAATATTCGCGACTTTACAATACAATACAACACATTTTTTCACGGCAATTAAGGGAAAAACATAGTAAAAATACAATACAATAGAGTAAGAATAACAGACAATTTTATCGCTTATAGAATAATAACACCTTCCTAATACCAATGTAATGGAAAATGTCATACAGACGTTAACAACATGTTAATAGCAACCCTTCGTCCTGTGACAATCGATCAATCCTAATACAATTGAAATCGAATCTGTCAAACAACTGAAGCAACTAAACAGCGATTTGTCCTTCCGATATCCATCGGCCCAAAAGGGATCTTACCGAACGTCTAGAAATATAATTTGTAAGCCCCAAATCCGTATGGAACGTGCCATCAGTCCAATTTGATATTCAAATAAGGGGTCTGGTCACCTTAATCTTTTCATTTAAGCGCACACACGGGAGGTAAGTGGGTTAAAGATAACAAGCCTCCTTTCACGCCGGATTATCTTTGGAGAGTTCAGGAATAAAATAACACGGATGATTACACATCAATCCTCGCAGTTCATTTTGCTTTGAAAAGAAAAGTAAAAAGTAAACGCCTTTATATCTAACTCTTTACCCATATTCGAATCAGACTCTCTTCACGTGTGTGAATTGGAGAAGATATTGCGTACCAATCTGTACTCGTTCACCAAATTGTTCTATTATAAGATTACAGGCCAAATACTCAAGACCCTATAAATTATACAAAACTTTGCACTTCTGTTACCAATTTCCAAGCAAATCATTTTCAGAAATTACTACATTGACGTCAATAAATTTATTACCGTAATGAAGAAGGTATTCGAAAACCGAGATGTTCAATTATATTCACTGTTGTATTGCCGCTTTCATTAGTGTACGATTTGATTTCCAGCTCTCGATCCGAAAGTTTGGCAGAGGGATTACATTTTCACACTATACGAGTATGCCTCGTTTCGTGTATGTAATGAATTTGATTTGGAGGAACGCTGTTAAGATGGGATTTTGAGACAATATTAACAGCACCTATAACATTTCCGTTGACGGGTGCAAATCCAATTAAATTTGCGATCTCATCTTTATTGAATTACCAAGTTGGAGAACTGTTTCAGCTTCAAGAGCTTCGCTTTAGGTTTATTGGATGTTAAAGTTCATTCATATAGTTAGTATACGTTTAAAACTCATGTTGCCGATTACTTTTGAACAGTTTTAGCAGTTTTAATACTCTATGTAAACACATTTAAGCTTTCTGAACGCACATTAGTAGAATTGCGTACTTTAAAAAGTGCTTGGTATATTTTTTTACGTATTCCAATCACAGAACTTGGTATCTCCAGGGATTAATATTCATGAAATAGAAAATCATAAACTTTAATCAAAATAATGTTCATTTATATTTAGATTATCAATACAAAAATTTTCTGTCTGTCACGCTATCTTGGCTTCACCGTCATAGCAATTGAAATGAGATTTAATATGGGTATAGTTTGTACTCTGAGATATAATACAGGCATTGTTTTCGCTCTATCCCAATGCTTTGAAGGTTTTATAAATAATATTATACGTCCTTTGATATATTGATTAAATGTGCTTTTTAAAAAACATGATATAAGATTACGTTAAAACAACAGAATAATAATTGGCAAATATGTCACTTGCACTTATTGATGTGGGTATTTCTACTGACTAATGAAGTATGCGAGTAGGTACGTCACATATAACTAATTAATGTCCAAACGTTAATTCAATTTGAAATCAATCAATACAATTATTACAGTATGTTTCACTACTCTTGAATACGTAAGTGGTGCTCAGTAGACAGAGGAGTGTAGTTCACTCTCACGTTTCACCATTTACGTTTACGTCCCGCTATGGAATAGGTGATGAGCCTACTGTCATACACCGGGCACATATCATCCAGACTCCGAGCCACTACTAGAAAATGTAATTTAGACAATCCAGCAGTACCCGACCCGGGATTTCAACATAGGTCCTCTCGATCGGCAGTCGCACTTGCAACCAACATGACCACCGAGGCTTCCAATCTTGGACCAACCAACCTTTATTATAATCCATTTTATATTAATTCTCAAAGTCGAGCGCAGTAGAGTGGATCTGAAAAACTATGAATGCTTTGTCGAAATGGAATGAACCAGCACAATGAGAAAGTAAACACATTTAAAACAATTGGCTGCTAAAAAAAACCTTTTAATTTCCAAAAACGCTACTGAAGCGCTCGACTTCAGTTGAACACTTAATGCGGACTGCAGATTTTTTATGCAGTTCAGATTTCAGATGATGCAGGAGTCAGCAGGACTGTAAGTATTTGTCATTCGATGATCTCTGCTAATCCCGTTAGGAAGTTGGAGTGATTATATGAGTATAATAAAAAGATTTTCCAAATTCTGCATTTAAAATATTATATCAAGTTATATACACTTGTAACATGCTTCCGTTTACAATCTTATAAATAACTAAATGGAAGACCATTTATGGTCTATTGGTTCTTGAATAACTCGAACGTGTGTATCTGAATATAGTAAGGCGTTAATGATTACTCTAATGTTACCATGGTAAAGTATTAAACACTATGGTATAACACTAAAGATATAAACGAAAGTATTTCAACGGTTTTAAGTGGAACGGGAATATTTTGACTGTCAGGCTAGTTGTGTGGTTGCAAGAGTGAATGCTAATCAAGTGGATTCAAATCTCAGGTCGGGTATTATTCAATTTTTCAAAGTTAGATTTTGGTGATCGAAGAGCGCAGCTAATCACCCCGAATACGCTGCAGCTCATATCAAGCCAGGGCATTTAGCTGTGCTTAAGCAGGCAGGTCCATAACGTGATCTGCTAGCGATGGGCTTAGTCGTCTCTTACGACATTCTGTCCCGGCATGGGGAAAGTATCCTTACTCTGCCTCAACACGACGACAAACCAATCTACGAATAATAACAAGATACGTAAATAGAAAATGTTTAACAATTCCGTAAACGGATCACAAAAAAGTATACTGGACTAATTTTAAGGTTATCGCATGTTTCACATAAAATCTATTTAATTCCAAAAGGACAAGTTTAGTCGCGGATTCGATGCAAAATATCGTTCCCTACCTTTCCCCGTCTTTGGCGTTCTTGTTGATTAATCATCAAACTGGAAACTCCCACTAAACGGCATTGTATAGCCCTAACCGTGCAATACGCACCGAGATAAAACAGATTTTACACCACCCCAAAGCTAAGCCTGATTTATTTCCCCAACGGACTCCCGCAGACATGGCTGTTGTCGTGATATTCAAATTAATTACATCGCTATAAATAGGTGTATTCGTTATAAATGGTTGTTAAATTCTAAGTTCGTAAGTGTTACCAGTGGTGAAATAATTTCTAAATTTGATTTGTTTCATTAATTACGGCAATACAAAATGGGAATTACATAGTCGATGATAAATCGAGTGTTTGTCGACAGTTGCATGTAATTTTAAAAAGTACTGAAAAAGTGATTGGTCAATTTTTTAGTGTATATTATGTAGTCATAGTTTATTTTGAATTGATCTTAGAATAAACCTGTTCGTAACAGTACACTTAACATTCGACGATCTATGCGTTCACCTGAATGAAAATAAGGTTGCACAGTTTTCTTAACCTTACATTACATTTAATTATAATAGTGTAATCCTATATAACTTACATGTAAGTACAGTAATCATATTAGCTCCTTATGAACTTTGGCAATACGTTGAATTGTCCCTCTTGTCGCAGTTGGCTTTGTCAGTTAAGCCTATAAGCGTAAATTATTTGTCACGCCAGTTATCACACGTGAAAAGTCGGAGCGCGGAAAAACGGAGTTAAAGTAACGATAGCAATTTCAACTACATACGGTTGAATAAACAAAAGAGAGTGGCAAAGCTAGCAATGAAAATATAGAAACATTAAAATATCTTCATAACGTTTCGATATGGTTTGTTTGAACGCAGTCCAAACAGCGGTCAAGTGAACACAGTACAGAATAGCACAGTACAATTTGTTTTCATTGGCTCGCGTAAACGTTTATTCAATGCATAACAAATAAAACAGATTAGAGAATCAAAAAAGGAAGTTTGAAATTGAGAAATGTTCGACCGAAAAGGTGTATGGCAAAAGTTGTTTTATTACTTTTCGTGTTAACAATCCGTCACGAGTCTTTATACGAACCAAGTTATGGAGTTTGGTTGCCGCAGTCCGCTGTCTTAGTTACGGTTGGATACAGGTAACTACGTTAATAGTGTATTATGGTATTTCATACCTAAACCGCCACTCATATCAATGAATTAGTTCTTGGAACATTCGTCGGTAGAACACGCTAAATAAATATTAAAAACTTCAACGAACTTTGTGATGGAATTGTTAAGTTTTATTGCAATGAAACAAAATATATATATGATTTATATCGATTCGTTTCAATAGCTCACTAAAATTGATTATAAATTCATTACTTCATTAAATATAGATTCAAACTTTGATAATTAAAAGCAGGCAAAAAATTTAATCGTTGGTAATCCTTCTTGAGGGATTTCCAAAGATTCAATTTTGATAATTTGTCATCAACGACCTTAATCAATAAAAATATTAAAATCAGTCTCATATTTACATAGTGTATTAATTTACGAAAATTAATTATTTAGTTTATCACACGAACGATGCATTATGCATTCATAATACAGCAAACTCTACAAATACATAAATATAATAATTGTGCCTTGACATTAGAAAATCACATGACGTCGTTTATCAAATGTGAAGGACCATTGAATGCTTTTTCCTACGAGTTCCTTTGGAATTATTCCCATTTTCCGCTTCTTTACAATAAGAGTCACGCGTACACTGCAAATGGTAAGCGACGAGCGGCGATTGATTTCAACCTAGAAGTTAGAAAACAATTATGATAGCTTAAAATAAGAGGTGTGTGTGTGCATTTACGAAATATATTTATATATAATGCACATATAGAATTATCATATAGACATAAATAAGTATTGTCTCCGATTCCGATTAAAATTTACGCTATAATATGATATTAACGATATTCAAAGCAGATGGAGACCTGTCCTGCTGGACGCCTCCAATCAAGATGCCTGACACGAACAAAAAGAGAGGTGTGATATTCTTCATATGTCTTTTCATACAAATGACTTAATATATCTTTTGATATACACTTATTGATTAATTCATCGCATTTTTGTTATACCCATCCGAAGCTTCGCATAAAATATTATCACATATATGTATGTGAAATGTGTATATTATAGGAGTATAATCATAGGTGTAATCACAATTCCCAAATTTAACATACAGTTAATTTAATAGTTCATAATAAGTCTTACTGGTAATAAAAAACTTCCCCGCATTATACGTAATTGTGAATTATAGTATCTACTCTGCTATAATCCACACTGAGTAACTTCGGGGATACAAGGCGTGATGTTACTTTTTCTTTTTTTTTACAATATTTTTACAGCTTGTTTATTTTTTTATCTTTGTAGCTTGAATTTTTTGATACGATAGTTTACCCAATAGCCAACTCTCCATTCGCCAATCTACGATTTTATTCGATAGATGCTCAGAATAGCGATTCTATTTCATTGGTCGTGGTACATTTCATTCAGTTTATAAAACAATAAATATACAGAAGCTATTCGCAAAGACTGTTCCAATAGTTAAATAGTCAAAAGAACATTGTTTTTTCGCGAGCTTTATTCAAATTTTCTTAAGCAAAATAATATTTGTTATAAAATAATGAATGTAAGTTTGGAAAGCGATACATCAACATTGAAGGATATCAATCAATTTAAAGTTTGGGCTTTAGGGATGCAAACTTAGAAGCCGTGTCTTCTGTTGGAAATACCAGTGAAACCGCTAAGATATGTTCGAGTATTGATATTTATATTGATCTATACATTTTTTGTGTCTCTTTAAAGCTTTTATAAGACATTATTAATTAAGCATCATTAAAGAAAGTACTATTGATTTATAGCACAATTAATACCTAATGGTAGATTCAACGTTAGATATATTAATGAAATTAAAAGAAGATTAACGTAACATTACGCCTGTAATCCCTGAAGAGGTAGGTCGAGGAATGGGTACTACATTTCCCACTTTTCACCAGATACGTATAGATCAAACTATGGAATAGATGGTGAGTCTATTGCCATATATATGTACGTATGTGTGTATTCAGACTCCGAGTATTACTAGAAAATCTAAGTAAGAAAAATCTAATAGGGACAGTTAATAGAATGATAATAAGTTTTATTCGTCAATCCATCAATTAACTTTAGGAGAAAATGTCTAATCGTTTTTATAATGTTAAGTTCATTTACAACCAATTAGATGCGGTGCTTAACGTCCGAGATCGTTTAAGATGTTCTAAAAACATGGACCACGACAGGACAAGGTTGTATGCCAAGGTTGCGTCGTCAAGCCAAGGCGACTGGGTCGGCTAGAGAGCCCTCCAGGTCGTGGAACTGGTGAAATGTGTTAATGGACCTTGGGCTAATTCTGGAGGAAGACACAACCTCAAAAGTGTGTGAGTTATCACAAAGAAATGACCGTTATAACTGCTGAAAATGATGGAAATTGAATTGTAATGAATCGAATATACTTTGTTAAAACACTTATTTGCTCCATTATCTTTGACATTATACGTAAATAAAAATGATATGACGAATATTGCAAAGTAGCAATCTGATTTTGAGTACTTGAATAAAAATGCGCAGACTCTTGATATAACAAAGTCAAGGAACAATTGAAAACAACACGAACAAATCTATTCGCAATTCAAAGGTAATCTCAATGGAAACATATAAGAGGTTCTTTCTCTGTAATTCTCTATTTTATGTTGTAAAACGTTGTAATCCAAAATCCCTAGTGATACCTTAAAATATAAGACACCTACAAAAAGCAATAAAAGAAAAATAGGATAACATTGCAATTACTAAAGAAGAAGAAAACTAAAGGTTATAACGCAAGTTTAGATACCTCAAGATAATATAAGCTTCAATCTTTTCCAGCGGAGACGGAGCTATTTTTAGCCTTTTCTTTCATGTTCAACGATGTCGTTAACGCCGAGAGTCGTCACATGTTAGAGAGGAAAATTTTAACGACAACTTTTTTCACATCCAGCGAGAATTCGTAAATTTTTTACATTTGAATCTTCGAGATACATGTTTGTTGAGTAAGTGGCTGTAATTGGTTTTACGGCCCACCGCTGGACTTGCGTTTTTTTATTTTCTGGAGTAGAGAACACGCATTGGCAAACATAACATAGGGAGTCACCCAGATAGATGAACTGTAGATGTACGCTAAGTAGTTAGCAGTGGTTGAAAACGAAGAATTGATAATCAAAAACAATGGCGTGGTTTGGAAAAGGGCTAAGTCCAGCAGTGGGCATACACAGGCTTATAATGAAGATGACGAAGGCTTCAGTAAGATCTACGCACTACTTTCGTGCATAAAAAAAGACTTGTGCTTTGAACATGCCTGTGATTTTGCTGAGACAGCTCCACAAAGGAAGATCCACAGATACAAGAAACACAACCAAGTACAAAACTCCAGAACGGCAAATGAAAACTAGAAGACAAAGTAGGTTACATCAAAGAAATGACCCTTTCTACTAAGTTTTGTGAGTGCGGTTTATTTTACACAGTGCTGTGCGATTTATCAACACCCTCCGTTCTCGTTCGTATATGGGTCAAAGCGGATCCATGTTTGATAATAACGATTCACCATAAATTTCATTTATCGTATGTCTATTTGCTATTTGAATTCGTATATCATTGGAAATAAGACCGTTTTAATTAATTAAGCTGTTAATGGCGCAATCTGAATTAGTTATGTACATGGCAATAAACTCCCCGCACCCCCCTTTCCATAGTGGAACGTAAACGTATCTGGTGAAACGTGGGAGTGTAATACCCTCCTATGCCTAGCTCTTCGTTGATTGCAGGCGCGATGTTGTGTATTATATTTGAATAACGTGTCAAACCCCTATTAATTAAGCCACTACGCATCCCAATGTTGTTTGAGTGTTCTAAAATTTCTTGCGATGTCAACAAATTTTTTCTGTATATTTGTCAAGTATTTTAGTACAGCGGAGAAATTGCAAACATATCTAATACGAAGATAACATTTAACCACAGAACTCCAAGTGGAACAACTAACACGTACTGGAAACAGGGCGACAGTGTTAAGTTAATTAGGTTTCGGTATGACTGAACCGCACGCCATATTACGTACCGTGTGTTTACGGGTGTGTATGTGCAAACACATCATACACACACAGACACACATACACATTCATGGCAATTTTTTATGCAAAAAATCCGATGATTCCCGCGCCTCCCCTTAACGTGAAATATTGACTTCCAAAGTGGAAGCGACAGATTTCTATTATTCAGTAGTCCCTAAATAATTTCTTAATTCGTTGCTTTAAGGTGTGAGAGTTCTTTTTTTTATTAAATATCCCTCTTTGTAACGTTGAAGGAAAATATCACGAGGAAACTTGCAAGGCTTAGAGTTCTTCATAACATTAATTAAAGTGTGTCAAGTCCGTGAACTGGCACTTGGCTAAAGTGGTAATCTTGGGCATTAAATATTCTCATTCAGAGCAGAAACCCATGGCCAATAACGAATTTCTCGTTAATTACAATTTAACTTACAGTAATAAATGTATTTAATAAACACAGTACACTATGATTTACGTATTAATTTATTTATCCATTTCATTTCAAAGTGGCACAAATTACACATACAAATTTACTCCTGTATATATAAATATATATTTATTTAGGCTCATTTTGCTAACTTTTGCTCAGTAAAATTCATACTGTACTTCGTTTACTGGGTAGAATTTGGAATTTTATGGAATTGTAAATATGCCTCGATCATGCCACGAGGCTGCATTTAATGGCTTTATTATCATAATTCCTACAAAACAAAGGGATTCCTTTCGTGATTCGACACACTAATTTCGTTGAAAAATGCAAGAGAAAATTCTCGAAACCACTGTTGCCATATTGCAGCGGTCTTTAAGGACATGTGTCCAATATGTTTTATCACATCGCAATGAAAATGGTAATTTAATGACTGTACCGCGTACCACAGATTATTTTGAATATTCTTAATTTTCATATCTTTCGCAAAGTTCAGCAAATTTAGAATGTGGTTTTATTGAATTCTGCTTTCTTTATAAATAAAAACAAAACAGTTAACTGTTATATATATTGTAGAATATCCTAACGTTCTTTGCCTGTGAATGTAACTGTGCTTATTGGGCTTTAGACAAGATAAAAATATACCATAAAACATGAAGGTAACTACAAAGTTTAACAACAATCTTGAACTAATACGTACGCTGAATTCAATAATATTTAAGCATGTAAGACTCTACAAGCAACCCCATAAGTTAAAGTAAGATATCCGGAAATCTTCTTGGTCACTCTACTTATGAGTAACGAAAGGCATGTCGCCGTAAGCTTTCTATTATTCCTTAACCATCAAGATTCATTCACATTTTTTCCATAATACCGCCTCGTTAAACGTGTTGGTTACAAGCGCCATTGCCGGTCGAGAAGTCCTGAGTTCGTATGCCGGGTTGGGTACTATTGAATTTTTCTAACAGATTTTGTTATAGTGGCTCGGAGTCGATATGTGCCGGGTGTATGGCAATAGACTCACCACCTATTCTATAGTGGGACGTAAACGTAACTGGTGAAACGTGGGAGTGTACCTATTAAACACCTCTTCCTACCTCTTCTTAGATCACAGGCGTGATGTTATGGTTAGGTACTTTTGTGAATACAAAATGCTTATTATATAAACGTACTAGATTTTTTTTAATATTGATGACTGTAAGTTATTTAAACAATAAATACGTCTATTTTAATAGAAGTACGCGGCAGGCCTGAACCTAGAACCTCTGAAGCGGTAGGCTGAATACTCAACAACATGGCTACCAGTGGTATCATGGTATGTTTTAAGCCGGAACAATCTATATTAATTAAAGATGTAAGAGTAAGGCATTCACCGTATGGTTGTGATTGCCCAAATACATTAACATAAGAATACACATGGAATTGTTCATTCGAATAAAACAAATACGCTCAATAGAATGTATCGACATACTGTTATAGGATTCCCTATCAATGTATTTACTAATCAAAATATTAAATAACATAACAGTTTAGCGATGTGAGCGTGGAAAAATAATTTATATTTATCTATTATCAGAAACGTAACACTAATTGACTTTTTATTGATATGTAACCTCTGGTAATGAGCTATTTCATAAAATAAAACCACAAAAGCATTTTATAAAGAACAAAGCATGCAAGTCTGGCATCAGTAAACATGGAATTCCCAAAGGTTATATTAGTGTTGCTTTCCATGAATTTAATATCCTCTGCAAATGGTTTACGAACATTTCAAATTTTCTCAGATTTTCGTAACAAAGGCGACGTGAAATATTTCACTACAACATATCCATGGATAATAGAAAACATTGGAGCTGATTGTAAAATGAAATACCATTTTAAAGACAGTGCAGTTTCATCTGGACCAAGACAATGTGTTCTTCAGCAGATAAGAAAAAATAATTACATCCAAGCAACATATCTCAAATGTGAAGCAAGCGGTAAATCTTTTGAAGAATGCATAAAAACTTTACCAATAAATAGAAAAGAACTCAACGAGTGTTTAAGAACAGATGTTAGAGAATTTGTCAGCACAGCAAATAAGCAATATAGTGCACTAAAAATTGAACAAACACCAAGTATTTACATTGAAAATCGAGATAAATTGGTAAAAGTGGGAACACCTGAGAACACGCTGAAAGATATGTGCACTGCATTTTCTAAAAAGAATACCCCTGAATGTTGTTCTAATCCTCTCCCTATACCAGAGAGCAACGAAAGTGAACCACCACCAAGTTGCGCAACCCCAAATAAGGAGCTAGAAAAAGATAAGGAACCAGTAAAGGATGACGCTCCAGAAACTAATAATGAAAATGCATGTGGTTCAACTAATAAAGAGGGTTCATCAAACAACGACATTCCAGCAAACAAAAAACCAACAAACTCTACAGCTCATGGAAACAACAATAAACCAAATGCTTCATTAGACGATAAGCCTTCATGTCCAACAAATCCCACTGACACAAGTAAAAAACCTGAAGGTGCAGAAAATTCAACACCAAAGAACGAGGTAGCTATCCCTGAGAAGGATCAAACTGAGAAGGACAAGGGCAACAAGCCACCTCAAAGTGAAGTAGAGTCAGCAAGCAAGAGCCCAAACAACACACCTAGTCAAAACGAAATAGAGTCACCAAGCAAGAGGCCAAACGACACACTATGTGAAAAAGAAAAAGAGTCACCAAGTAAGGGACCAAACGGCACACCAAGTCAAAACGAAAAAGAGTCACCAAGCAAGGAACCAAACGACACACCAAGTCAAAACGAAAAAGACTCGCCAAGCAATGGACCAAATAATACACCGAGTCAAAACGAAAAAGAACCATCAAGCAACGTACCAAACGACAAAGATGATAAAAAAAACTGCTAAGACTAGTGAAAATAAAACAAAGGATTATACGTATATTACAAAAATGAATTAAGAAAGACCGTCGTACGTAAATAAATAAATTCAGTCTAAAACACATATCTCTAATATACGAAATACATATAATAATATTCCAATGAATTTCTGTTAGGGCAGATATATTTTACACTGGGTGCTCTCTGCCTACCATGACCATAAAAGAACATGACGTTACGACATAATAGTAACAATAAAACATATTTGTAACTCCTCAAGTGGTGAATTCTAAATTTAAACTTAATGCCAAAATTGGGGTATTAAACAATCCCTAGACAACCAGTTCAGAATTTCTGAAAAATATTTAATAGCCTAGTGGTTTGAAATTTGACCTCTCACTCCCGGAAATCCGGTTCAGCGGGGAGAGCGGGCACCTCTTTACAAAATGCGTGTTTTAAGATTAAATGCCACTTGCTACAAAGCTGAAGGAAAACATCGCGAGGAAACCTGCACACCTTAGAGTTCTCAAAAATAAATGTTATCTAAGGCGTGAGAAGTCTGCTAACCCGCACTTGACCAGTGTGGGAGACTATGGCCTTAACCCTCTCATTCTGAGAGGAGACGCATGGTCCAACAGTGGAACGATAAAAGGGTTGGAAAACAAACATTTCTTATTTGTATTAACTGAAGTTCGTCTTCTTGACAAAATGGAGTTGGATTGCCTTACACTATTCTCATTTGCGTAATAGCCTCCTTAGCAATAACAACTATAATGACTTATGACGAATTTTATGTACCACCTAAGTTACGTTTTGATCTAACCCCGCTTATTACATATTACAAATTGTATGAGTGTATGTGTACAATATTTTCCGCACAAACAATTTCACGCAAAACAAGTTCTCACTGTCTTCCTACGAAATCAAAGTAAGCAAGCACATACAACACTTGGGTTAATTTGAAACACTTTGTTATCTACGAGCACCTCTCCGGATTCTTTTTGTTTCTTAACAAACTTTGCGGTTTCTATACTTCGAGCGCACTTTAATGGTTTTATAATAACATTTCTTTTAGTTTTAATAGTTTGACTTCGCTTAGTTTGGTTCTATTTTTGTTTATTGTTTTCTGTCTTTCCCATTATTTTTTATCAAATTATCTGAGAGAAGCGCCATAAATCACTTTGCAAACTTTGAAATTGCCGGTGTTGAAACCTAGTTCGTTTGGTCTAAAAAAAACTATTAATATTATCGTATTTGGATAAAATAATTCTTGAAAAGCAACCACTAGTCATTTGGCATTTTATTATCCATTAAAATGTAATTACATCCCCGTGTTAAATAAATGTTAAATCGTTTACACGACAGTTATATAACGCCATAATCATTCAAGGCATATAACTTTTAATAAGTATCTATCATTTTGAATAATGTCCTTTCTTTTCTGTCGCACATGAGTTCCTGCTCCGATTCTTGATGGGGCATTCGTTGTTAAAAATTCATTTATTCATTTTGGGTATTGGTAATAGTTATATAGGGATTTATAATTAGACGGACTACTGTAGCCTCAACCCTTCTCACTTAAAGGAGAGGCTCGTGTTCAAAAGTTAAAAGGGTTCATGATCATGAGTTAATGAGAGTCCACATGTGTGTCTGTGTTATAATTATAGCAGAAAAAACATTTAGGATGTAAGCAAAACCTACCATAATTTAATGCAGTGGAGGCAAATCTAACCACACATAATAAAACTGAACCATGTTCCTAATTAATGTTCTTGGAGGCAAAAAACATTTATGATATTATCTTTCATGTCATCATCAGTTTGTCTAAGCCCACAGCTGGACATACGCCTGACCTGAAGAATTTTAGCTCATAATCCCCAAGCTGGGCATTCTGGTTGCCGTTGCCAAACATTACTTCTTGCAGCACCTACGCTGCTACCTCGTAGTGTAGGACCGTATATGTATACATCCGTATCTAAACAGGCCGCGCCATACAGAAATCAACAGCTAATATCTTTTATACCTATATTTAATAATACTCATTTTTTATGTCATTCAATTCATGAAAAGCTGGCTGGAATTTGGCAAAATTGTGTATGTGTAAATGACGCTCCCTTCGATTTCGATTCAAAATTGGACCAAGTTCGTAGCGCTGTGATCGGGATTCAGACTATTTGTTGGACCAAAATCTTCTACACATAATATTTCTCGCTAATCAAAACATGTAGCGTAACATGTAATGTAACAAAATTACATCCCCAGATCACCTCTAGTATTTTGTCAACGAAAAATAAGTTCATTAACAATTGCAATTTTTTTGAAAAAGAAAAACAAATAGAGACAAAAAATCCCGAACCAAATAATATGGCATACCAATGTTTGGGCAGAATAATGTCTGTAAGATAAGCTAGTAATAATGTATAAAAATAATTAGTTTAGGCAAAATGAAATACATTCTAACAAACATAACCTGAATGTACTCACTACCTTGTTGATCGAATGGTCCTGGGTTCGATCCCAGGGTCAGATACCATTGGTTTGTTCAAACATAAAATACTCAGTAGTTGCTCGCAGATTGGATCACTGCCCAGTATATAACACGGGCTCATCACCTATTCCGTAATGGGACGAAAACGAAATCGACAACACGTGGGAGTATACTACACTGCACTGACCATCTCTTCGGGGACTATAGGCGTAATGTTATTTTACCATTTGGTTTGAAGTCGCTAAATATTGAATTATTTATTTAGAATAAATGTCTCATAAACAGTGTCCAATAGAAATACATAGAAACATTCGTATCTTTTTACCTCGATGAGAAATAGGCCAATACAATAATCATCTGGAATAATAGCCTTTCAAACGTTTGTTGCAATTGTTGATTGTTGCTTCCATTATCTGATTACTCGTACACTTAATCCTAAAGATTCGGATATTTTCGCTTTCAACCGTTACGCCTTCGCAATTCGAACCCAAATCTGCCTTCGCCCTCGTCAAGCCCGTTCTGACGTTGCGTTAACTAAATTACTGTTTACTTTAGCTACGGACGTGGGAACCTTATGCCTTCCACGTATTAACGCTCAAGTGTTACGGCACCTTTCGAATTGTAACATTACTTTTATATTCCTCGTTACATTTATTGCTTCTGCCATTCCAAGCGCCCTTGGCGTCTCGGAGGTAGAATTAAGCAAAGTTCAAGTGATGTTAATTTGTATATTGTATTTTATATATCATATTTATATACATCAAGTTCGTATACATCATATTTGTACATATCATATTAAAATATATGATATTAGACTGCCTAGGTGGTCGTATTGGTTGCAAGCGCAACTGCCGATCGAGAGGTGCCGGGTTAAAATCCCGGGTCGGGCACTATGATTTTTTCTATCTGGATATGTATCCGGTGTGTGGCGATACACTCACCACTTATTCCAGAGCACAACGATATCGCACTTGGTGAAACGGTGTAGTGTACCACACTCCTCTGCCACCTCTCGGGGATTACAAATGTTATATTACGTTTCCATGTTATGTATTCTTATATTTTATAAAATACGTATTTTTTCAATATTAAATGCACTTTACACCTATTTCCCGTCTACTATTTGCTTTTTTTCATTCATTCATCTCTCCATGAACGTATATAATCATATAGTCTCATACTCAACATTTTACTAAGAACAAAAAAAAATCATCTTGGTCGGACACCACAAAGTTGTCGTAGACATTTCTATAAGCAGTTTCAGATTTGGGCCGCGTTTGATACGAAAAATCTCTCGATCGCTTGGCGATCAGCCAAGATACTGCGATGTCGGGTGTCTCCAATATAATACTCGCAATTGGGTCATAAAAATATAATTCGAACATTTCGATCAAACTGTTTGTATGGCAAATAAACATACGTTCGAAGTATCAAAGGGTATTCGTGATAAGCAACTTTGTGGTAAGGCAAAGGTGAACCAAGCAGTAACGCCAAATAAGGCTTATTATATTGCCCATAATGTAGGTAACGTGTAACATCACGCCTATAATCCTCGAAGTAGCCAGAGAATTGTAGTACACTCCTGGGTTTCATTTCCAAATTAGGTGGTCAACCAGTTGCTAGACACCGACCAGATATTCCGACTCCGAATTTAGTGCAAAAACCATGACGGGACGTAAAGGTAACTGATAATGGGTGAGAGTATACTAAACTCATCTGCTTACCTCTTCGGTAATTATAGGCGTTATGTTACAATGTTACGTTACTGATATTTCAGTTGTATTGTGTTTTATATTAAAAGTATTCTTCGTATGTTGTATTGTTTAAGAAATGGTATTGACATGTACCTACCGAATTCCATTTGCAATTAGGTACAAATTAAAATTGTCGTCATTTTTCAACCGGCATTACTGGTAAGCTTTAGAACCATGGTAAGCGACTGAGGATCTTATATTTGAAGGTTTCATATAGGAAGGGTTCAGAAATCCACTTCCCTACAATAAAATCTTCGGAATAATACGCAGAGGAGGCAACAAGAAGATTCCTCAAATATTTGATTCAAAAATGTTCTGACAAATTCAAAGACTGTAAGAAAGAATTTCTTATATATCTTTCTTACGACAACAGAATGCATTTATAAGCAAAAAAAAATGGTACTCACGCATTGTTAAACTAAATACACTAATAAGTATAATATTTATAGACTTAACTATGTAGTTCCCTTAAGCAAAATGTATTGAAATTTTGTACCGTGGACATAAATTATACCCTTAAGAAAAAAAATATACAAAAATCGCTATTTTTATCAAAAAAGTCTTAAACATTCGAAAATATTCAAGACGACGCGACGCTAAGACAAACGGATTTTCAATTCGGACCTTATACTCACTACACGTTCGATTCTTTTTTCAAATTTCGTGAAGGCAATAAAAAATACAAAAAAAATACGGAACAACGATGATAATATATATTGTAAGTGTACACAGAGAGACGATACATGCTTTATGAAAAAGTATCGCGCTTGTGAACAAACTGGACTGGGGGACCGCCCCGGACAACCCCGACTTCGGTAACTGTCTTATTTCCACAGACAAAATCTTTTATTTATTAATTCAAATATTGCTAAGAGGAAGTGCCTAACGCACTTATCATCGCATAACTATTGTAACATTTCGTGGCTTCCCAATTATAGGCCACCACGACTCACATAATTTTTTAACAACATTAAAAAAACCGAGTTTTTTAACGAAATTGTTTCACTGTAGCTGAAGCTGTTTAAAATGATCATGATAGTATCATGTACACACAAAACCACTGTTTATATGCCTTGGACGAGTCTGATTGTTAAAATGTTTTAAAAACTAATCTATTATTAATGTTTGGGCCCAATGTGTGGTGATACACTCACCTCCTACTCCATCGGACGTATTAATATAACAGAAGACCCTACACTTATATCTACGAGAGATACCCCTATACCTACCTCTTCGGGGAAATAAAGTCACTCCCCATCCTATCGTAACCGGGGAACACTTAATTTTATAATCAATCTCTCTTAAGGATTTGCGTAAAGCGTTAGAAACTCGGACTAGAATATATTCTAGTATAAAGTATATAATTTCGTAAATAAAATAGCAAGTAAGAATCTTTTCTCAACTTCCACTTCGACTGCCTCGTTGGTCTTGTTGGTTGCAAGTGCGACTACCGATCGGAAAGTCCTGAGTTCAAGTCCCGGGTCGGGCACTACTAATTTTTGTAATTTAGATTTTCTGGTAGTGGCTTAGAGTTTGGATATGTGCCCGGTGTATGGCAATAGGCTCACCACGTTTTCCATAGTGGGACGTAAACGTAACTGGTGCAAAGTGGGAGTGTTCTCTGTTTACCTCTTCGGGGATTACAGGCGTGATGTTACAAGAATCTTTTGCAAAAGTAGACGTTAGAGAATAGATTATGCCTCGAATAAATCTCAATTTACTTTTTGATAACACAATAACAACATTGACTGGCCCTAAATACACTCTTCTGTCTACCGCTTCGGGGATACAGGTGTGATGTTAGGTATTGAACATCAATAAATCAACACTACTGCATATCAACAGAACCATATACGTGATTTGCCTCCCTTCCAAAAACTTCTTTGCGGGAGAGTTATGACTCATATTACTGCTGGCAATAGTAAAGATTTCGTGTTTCGAAAGAACGATGAATATAGAAGAAGCACTTCAAGTCTGTAATGATAGGGACATTTGGTCTAATGGAAAGATAAAAGTCTTATTGATAATGCACGAAAATAGATTAATAACATCTTATTTAAAAAAAACGAGTATTTTGCAACAGCAAGCCTTGTAAAGTTATCTATTATGTTATATCATTAATAATAACAAAGAAAATGGAAGTCCGAATTAAACGAACAACTAAATGAAACTGTCACCTTGCGAGTCCATAACTCACATTTTATCACCGCAACTTCAGCGAGTGGCCATGAAGCACCAACAAAGGCTGGGAAGTTCGTTTCAAAACGAAATCTCGCCGAAAATTGGGGAAGTCATTAAGTTAGGTGGTGAAAGGGTGCAGTTATTAATCTAGGACGGTACCGCAACGTAAATAATGTACCTTATTGTAGGGACGAAAGGGCGACGTTCTAACAAGCGTCAGGTTTTATCAAGTTAGCCTGTCTATGTCACCGTGTGGCGTTGTTAGATGAACTTGTAATTATCGCGTACTGGGATCAATTAATGTTGGTACAACACGAAGTAACATGCGAAAAGCAAACACAGCCAGGGGTTCGAATGAGTTCGGTATTCTAGAACTTTCCGTGCGTTTCTACGATGCTCAAAAGCGAACTACCACAAGAACTAATGGGTAGTTCTTGTGGTCTCTATTATTATCATGATATTTCCTACCGCTGTTAGACACGAGTCTCTTCTGAGAAAAAGAACAGTTACGTCATAATGCTAGCGCAAATTGACAGACTTCACTCGTAGTCCCAGGGCCCACGACCAAAACCATGTATCATAGCAATACGGCCAAAACTG
>DWFO01000494.1:0-20201 GCA_018246595.1 Mimoniades nurscia nurscia
GTGTTCTACATTCCTCTGCCTATCTCTTCGGAGATTACAGGCGTGACGTTTTTAAGAGGAGAAAACACATACGGATGTCATTTATGTCATAAGGTAACAAAATTAATAAATTGCCACATATCGCTTTTATGTAGGTACTCATGTCTACAATGAACACTAAAATAATATGTGTCTTAAAAAATCATTGAAGTCCTTCTTAGCTATATCCGGTAGATGATCCTGTAATCTTTCACACGCGAATTCCTTCTTCCTGTTATGAGTGATTGACTTTAAATGATCTGTCAGTCTGCTCCAGCTGTCCTCTATAATATTGCAAAATCCACAGTGGTACAATCCCGGACGGACCTGAAACATGTGCGTATGTAACGTCGACTGCTAGAAATATTTAAATAGTGAAGTTACACTAAAGTTCGTAACATAAAAGGTTATATTATTTCGGACTCGCCAAATGTCCCCTGTAAGTTTGAGTCCAGGAAGACGAAACCATAACTCTTACAATATCATGCTTCGTAAGGTATCTTTCGACGCTAAATACTGTACAAGCTACAAAGTAAAAGTACCTATTTGTCAAAATAATTAACCATAAGCTGACCTCTTCTTTTAACTTTGTTTTCACCTTTTTGTATAACTTTGATGGTGTCATACGAATAAGACTAAGACATAACTTTAATATTACAAATAACTGAAATAACACATAAAACTTGAGTGTATGTTAGAAATTCTATACTTTTCGACCCAGTGATCGTAGTGTCGGAGGATCTCTCAAGCAAACGCCTCTTATTAAAGTGGTAAAAATTAGTCATCTATGTACCTACAGCAGAATAAAAAATAAAACACTCGTTCCTATAGTAACTATGTATTTAGATAAAAGTTCTTACATATTAAAAACTTTGTGCAACAATTTACACTTTAATTTTAATTTTTATTTTTTTATATTCTGTTGAACTGCAAAGATAACTAAATACCTTACGGTAATTATAAAATTTTATTCCAACATAACTCATTTTAGATCGTTTAGGAACAGATACACTACGCTGTATGTGTTAGCAAAATTTTCAAGCGTTATGTCTATCTAATCTACATCTAAGAACTTTTAATTGAAACTATTGTTATGTGCCCAAACACGCTAAGTTACATTTTTAGGGAATTACTCGTAGCACGCGTCACACACACTATCTGATTCTGCAGCATCAGCTCAAGGATAACCTCCTATAAGATAGGGATAAGGCTTAGGATATCATGTCTTGAAAATATTGTCGAAGTAACAGTAAATACCCAAATTTCAAATCAATCGAATCTATGAAGTTAGTCCTCCTAGAGTCCTAGACACGTTTTTAACTGGGAAATGACCTGAAGACCGAACAGATCTTCATAAGTAAAAACTAGGAGCTAGATTATGTCAACTTAAAAAAAAGTATCATAATAGGGTGCACTCGTTTAGGAAATACGATGTCACAGATATATCTACTCACAGACAGACAGACACGTCAAACTTATAACATCCCTCTATTTGAACCGGAGGTAAAAAATAGGCGACAGTTGCTTAAAGCGCTAGTAAGGAGTATCCAGTACCAGAATCTTACTAGTGAATAAAAAGACCATGCATTACCAAACTGAATTACCATCTCAACTAAACACTATTGCGATTAAGAAAGATAGAAAAATATGAAAGAATTTTATTTACCTGTCTTACAAAATCCGGTAACAGAGAACATAACACGAGTCCACTGTTTAGAGCACTCATATGCCTTGATAAGTTACAATGAAATTCGATCAAATCGACGTTCACGTTTTCTTCGCACAGGTGACAGCGGCGACTTGTTTGGTTCCCGGTAATGAGCATGAAGCTCAAAGCACTGATACAAATGGACTTGTTTATTACCACATCGATTGATCTCTTTAAACTAATTCCAGTAAACAAAGCAAATTTAATGAAATCCTTCCTATTAACAAATTCATCCACACTCTGAGTATCTGAGAGGACTTCATAAATATTTCCAGCATTCGTCTTGTGTGTCTTTCCACCGACATGCTCTTTCATTCTCTTAAAAGTTGACGAGATCGTTATGTTGCAAATACTGCAGAACGCACTGTTTGCTTTCCCTTCGTATCTTATTTGGTGTGTTTTAGCAAAATGTTTTGCTTCTTCTGTAAGGTTTTTTGGGATTTTCACTTCAGCATTTTGATTATTATTTGACAATGAAAATGCAACGGCATTGTCATGTTCGGATTCGTTGTGGTTTCCAGCAACCGTTACTATTTCGGTGCTAGGAACACTAGATTCCTTTGTCATAGCTTTTGATTTGTTTTTCTTTTTGTTGGAATTTATTTTTGCTTCTTCGCTTTGTACTGAAGTGTTAGAGTCACTTATTGCTTGCGGGCTGTTAATTGTTCCATTAGAATCTTTCACCTCCGGGGCCTGTTCATTGCTTGTCGTTAGTTCAAATGAGCCTTTCGCGTTATTTTCGTTATTATTCTTTATTTCACATTCAATTTCAGTTATTTGATTTGCATTTATATTGCTCAAATGGTTTTTTGATGTTTTTGTATTGTATGTTTCACAACATTTGTTATAAAATTTCACATGATCTGAATTCTCTAAATGTGTTTTTAAGGCGTTTAATGCAAACAGTGCATTACATATAAGACAGTAGAAGAAATTGTCACCCTGAAATAATTGAAAAGCAATAAGTACATACAACAATCGTCTGATTTTTTTCCTATATTGTGCCGGAGAAGTGGCAAATATGTATTCAGGCGAAGTAATTGTAAATCCTCATGGCTTACTTATAACCAACATAAATAAAATCGTAGTTTTACTGAATGTAAGCAAAAAATACTTAACCAACACAAGCCGAACAATCTCACTGTCTTCTTTCCGTACTCGTTGAAATCAACGACGTGAGTGAGAGAACAATATTTACTAATCGGACGACCTCCCTGCACTCGATGAACACATTTAATACTTGTGTCACGATTATGTTAAGAAATTAATTGAATGAAAGTTCGGTGCTAAATTTAATTATTAATAAAAACAAACTCACCTTTCTGTATACAGCACCGTCTGAATCGAGCTCGACATTGCTCTGAACTAATCGGAGAAGGTGCGTCGGTGTATTTTTGTGCGCTTCCTTGTCGAGGAAGTCGATGTTGCAGAGCGCACACGAGCCGTCGACCACGCCGTGCCACGCATCTTCATCGAACGCGATCTTGTTGAAAGCAACAACTGCATTGTCCCTCAACTGCAGCTGTTTGACGTTCTTGATATCTTTGTGTTCCTTTTCGAATACGTGCATATCCACTTTGATGACGGTAACTAAGAGTTTGTTACAATATTCGCAATAGTAGCCTTGCTTCACCTGCAATGGAAGAGGGTCATAAGAGTACATCACTTGAAAGAACCCTCTCCTCCTCCTAGCATCATGTAATACTTGGTATATATAGAAGTAGCATTATTCTTGATCAGGCTTCAATGAGGGTAGTAGCATAATATTCTCACCCAGCTGATGACAGCTCGGACGCCTAGTTGGCAACACTACCAACTAGATGAAATAAGCGAGGTAAATATTCTGTTACTCCAGAACATACATAATATTCTAAAACATTCTGATAACATCTGTCAAACTAAAATTTACAATGAGTTCAAATATTTTATTCTAACAAGACTTGTCTGCCTCGTTGGTCGTGTTGGGTGCAAGCGCGACTGCCGATCGGGAGGTACCTGGTTCAAATCCCGGGTAGGGCACTACTGGATTTTTCTAATTCAGATTTTCTAGTAGTGGCTCGGAGTCTAAAAATGTGCCCGGTGTATGGCAATAGGCTCACCCACCTAGTTCATAGTGGGACGTAAATGGACTGGTGAAATGTGGGAGTGTTCGACATTCCTCAGCCTACCTCTACTGGGATTACAGGCGAGATGTTACGTTATTAAACAGGGAACATTTTTTATTTTTTACGCATATTCACGGAAACATATACAAAGGAGGGAAGGGTTTAAAAAGTTTGAAAGACCTGCGACGTCATCTCCTAACTCAATAAGTCATAGTTGTGGCTACACCGACATTTTGGAATATTCACCAAAATTTTATTCTTGTCGACGTACTCATCAGTACCAAAATGCCGTGTGTGTAGATATGTAGCCCTGAAATGTGTAGATATTAAAAATCTGGCGTTAGATATTTATGTTACATACCTTACGGATTCCATCTTCCTTATACTTTTCAACAAAATTCGTGGAAGCTAATAAGTTTTTGTGGTTAGACTCTTCAATATGCCGCTTTATTTCATCATCGCTTTTTAAATAAATCTCGCAGGGAAGACAATACGAGTCTAGTAGACCGGTGATCACAGCATTCTTGTGAAATAGTGCCATTTTGTCCTTCGTCTATTAGAAACATATAACAAAACAAACAAACTTTTTTTATTAAACGTGATCATAAAATATAAATATTTATTAATGATGTCATTCGCATTCGCTATGAATATTTTAATAAAACGTAAAAGTAACGTCACTTGAAGCAGGGAGTAATAAGGTATACTTTATTACGGGTTAATTTGGTGGAAATAAAACTTTTGTTTTAGGTTCTTATACCATATAATTATTATAAAGGAACAAAACACTTAAACAATTAATTTAATTATTTGGTAAATTAATATATGTATATTTAAACTGTTCGTATTTAAATTAGGACGACAGGAGAGAGTTTTCTCAATTTATGTGTGATGGTCAAATAGACACCTTAGGTACGGAACTCTGCCAAAAACCAAGCCGCGACTATTCCAGAGATACTTCAAACATCTTCTTTAGGCTACAACAGGACAACAGGACTTCTTACAATATCAATTATAACTAATGTCCAAAACTCTATGTTAAAGTTATATAATGCAACTTACCCCTTTTGCGCACAACACACTTTTTAATTTCAATGGCTCGTATTAATAATGCCAAATTGTATCATTCAATTGCGACATTCGAAAATCAAACGGTCCCACCAATCCACCGCATAGCAATGAATCATCAATTTATTATTTTCACCTACCGCCTCAAATATTAAGTAAATCGAAAAGATACCTACATTAAACTTAACATTTGCAGTACGATGTAATAGCCGTTTACCGGTTTACAAATCCAGACTCTGAGTCACTAATAGTAATTTCTACTATGTAGATAATTAAAGTGAGATTAGTCAGTTAATAACCGACCCGGGATTCGAAACCGAGGACCTTTCTATTAGCATTTGCGCTTGCAATCACGCGACCAACGGGGCAGTTAAAAGAGCACACACAATATAATTATATATACATAAAATCTTCTACCTACAAATCATCAGATTACGTTTATGCATAGTACTAATCACATAGAACTAAAAAAATATAAACTAGTTATGTTGCGGGACTGCATAACGTCGTGTTTAAAAAGCAATAAATAATACCGGAGTCAGGTCAGAATGCGATACAGAACTATTCTTACTTTATTTAAACATTTCTACAAGTGAAATAATATAGATGGTCATCAAGAAATTTTAAACTAAATACAACCTGTTTGTTGGTTATGGCAACGTAACAAGTTTTTCGATTTAATGTTTTGAATTTTAATTAAATTAAGATATAAATACAAGAAAATAGATAAAATTAATTACTTTTGCGGTAAAGCATCAAATGAATTTGGTGCTATTTAGGTTTATTTTTTGATATTGTCTTAAAGCTTTTAATTGGATTGGTATTAATAACTATAAGTTCATAGATTTATTATACTGTAATACATCTACTTATAAAATATCTATGTATAAATTACCTAAAACAATAAAATGATAAATAGAAGTATTTTTTTAACGTTGGCAACACATGAAAAGAACCTTAAGTTTAGTAGAACATACACAGATGTCGCTAATTCTGACAGTGACAGTGACAATGCTTGCCGAATGTTAGTAGATCGGAATGAATGACATAAAATATCACAAATACAGCAGGATCAGTTTGCCTGTTCGTTGTTACGGTTGTGTGCAACATGGATGATGTGTAGTGCCTTGTTGATAAATTAAAACTAGTATCAGATGTAATTTTTGTTCGAAACATGCTTTCACAAATGTGATAATAATCAGACTTTTATGTTTCACGTGTAAATATATATAACGTTGTTGTGCTAACATGTTTAAGTGTGTAAATTTAAATGTTCTGTGCAGTCTTGTGTTTTTCTTCGTTTTATTTGCCACAACAAAGGAGAGCGTTGAAGCCCAACAACTAAGTAAGTTATTTACATTTGTTATTAGACAAATCTTGGTATTAAGTATATATGTACATATATAATTGATTATTCATTGATTGTTCAAATGTTTATAGTATTACTTTAAGCTTTCCAACTTGTATATAAACTAGAGGAATGATTTAAACAACTTTTATATCCTTCAAAACTTAAGTTATTAATGACCTAATAAATGTGAATGCTAATAAGTATATATTTTTCTTTACATCGTTTAGACATCGTTTTACATCGTTACATATGTGTACAGTTTTATAATTCTTTGAGTTCATTATTGACAAAATTCTAAATATATATGTATTTTTTTAAATCTAACAGTTAAGACTGTTACACTTAATTAGAATGTTATTAGAGGATTATTTAAAAAAATACTACAATACAAAACATAATGTAACATCACACCTGTAATGCCTGAAGAAGTAGAATAATACTAAATCCACTCATGTTTCGTGTTATTGATTATGTACTTGTTACTGTAGAAATAATAATTACCTGATAAATAAGTACTCATAATAACTTTTTTTAGTATTTTGTTAATCAATAAAATAATTGGAAGTTACTGTCAGCAATAGATATAAACTTTACAAGACATTAGTGGAAAACATTTGAGGAATTCTGATTGTAATTTACAATTTGGTTATAGTACAAGCTTAAAAATGAATCTTTGATTAGATACTCATTTATTTCTGACCCAATATTAATCAAAAGTTCTGAATAAATATTTTGGGATATCTTACTATCTGCTATCTGATTCCAAACTACACAACCTGTGTTATCTCTTCCAGATGGTTGATACACTACAAATATTCTATACTTAAAAGTTTTTTTTTTATACAGGAGAAATATTTTAAAAATTTTGTTAGTAAATTTTGTTGACTTAATGTGAATAATTAACCAATGCTTAAAACATGCTATAAATACAAATGTACCCCTAGTCTAAAAAGTGAAGTTCTTTTGAAATATTTTGAAGGTTGCATCAAATATTTAAAATTATGTTAAGTCATAGTTAATTAATATATCCCTTGAAATTTAAAAGTTACAAAGCATAGATAGCACGGATTTTGGCATTCAGGTAGTGATAACTGAGTAATATAGATTGAGGCCTGCTTGGATAGTCAGAAAAATACTAGAGTTGCATATGCCAATGAGAAGGAAGAAATTCAAATGGTGAAAACAATGTTATGTCTAAGCTTACTGCTACTTAATGCAACATCATACCTGTAATCCCTGACAAAGTAGGCAGATAAGTGTAGCACACTCCCAGATATCACTAGGTATGTTCATGTTGCATTATAGAATTTATTATATCATATACTTTAAATACCTTTAAACTGTGAAGAGAAATTGTTAGCTCATTGATAAATATAAGTAAGTGATATTTAAAAAAATGATCAACCTCTACTTTTGTGCATGTTTGAGAGTGTAGAGAGAGAGAGAGAGAGAGAGACACTCATCTGCATAACTCTTTGGAGATTACAAGAGTGATGTTACTTTTTTTATATAAATGAAATGGTTTTTTATTTATATGGAAGATTATTTGGTTAAAATTGCTGGAAATGAATGAGTTGTGTGAAGTAACTTTCGTTGTTCTTACATTACCATAGACAAATATATTAAATCTTCATTACCATGAACATAATCACATTGCATAAATAATGACTACATATGTGCATATAAAGTATGCATATAATTAAAAGTTGAATAGCGATGGCAGTGGTAATGGCGGGCGATGCCGTATCGCCGGACGTCCGCCTGCCGGTATCCGTTATTGCGTAGCGACTGACCCCCATTGAGGCTGTTTGCATAGATAAAATATAGCCGATCAGACAAAAGTAATAAATCTCTTAGTCAGCAGTGCATGTGAAATTTTCATTGGATTACATGCCATTTTATTTTGATAAACATTATAGGTAATATAATCTCACCTCTCCGTGTCCCCGAAGGGGTAGGCAGAGGACTGTAGTATTACGACGTTTTATGGAATAGTGTCTAGTTTATTTTTATATGGGTACTGGGCACAAAGCAAGACTGAAATATGAATTACAGACTTTTTCTAGCTACATTCAAAATTTACATTTCTAACAGATAGGTGATAAGATTTTTTCCTTATCGACCTTACCTTATTCCCTAAATACTACCCGTGATCAAAGGCGATAAATAATTTAATCATGTATATATAGATAAACGAAACGATTAAAAATAACTGAAACAATTATAGAGCAAGATGTAGATTGTCAAATAAAACAGTATCATCAAATATCGGTTGAGTGCCTGCCTCGTTGGTTGTAAGCGTCACTGCTGATCGAGAAGTCCTGGAATCGAATCATGGCTCAGTCACTGTATTTTTTTTAATTTAGAATTACTAGTTAAAAATAACTCGTAATGGCACGGAGTCAGGATTCGTGCCCGGTGTATGGACAGAGTCATCCCCTGTTCCATATAACTTTACTTCCAAAAGGTACTACACTCCTCTAGCTACCGCTTCGGGAGTGGACGCGTGAAGTCATGATGTTATGCTTGTGTGTGCCGCTAGGCGCTACCGTGAATCACGACCGCTACGCCGGGCCCGGCGCTCCGGGTGAGTCATATGATCGCTCGCTAATTATTACACCGCCGCCCTATTGGAAACGAACGTGGTATTATTGACAAGTCTCGTACGTTTCCAATGTATTGACAGTTGAATCTTTAATTGTGCGAACGCGTTGCGTTACGACAAATTCCAGTGATCCGGCGTAGACGAAACGAGGGGTCCATTTGTAATTTAACAGGTCACAGGCTAAGATTATACTGTTCATTGATGTAAGGATAACTTGTTCAGAATTCGACCAGCCGCTCCGCGGGTTTTGGGTTGATATCCTTGCGCGGTTTGAAACCACTAATGTCAGTCACTAATCAGCGCAGCGCAGTCACTAATCAGAGCAGCGCGGAACGATTCGGTTCATAGACAAGAATGCTCCAGATCCTCCCATAAAACAAATCATTCATTTGCGAGCAACACAATTTAACTAACGAATGCCTATATTTCACTCAATTTACAAAGGAAACACTAGAGCTTTTTAGCGTAAGTAAATCATGATTTTTCTATTCTTAGGTTTTCACAAGGGAATATTAAAATGTATTACCAAACCTTAAAACTAAATGACCTCCCAATATGAGCTTTATTAATATTATAAGGAAGGATCATAATAGCCCGTAGTAGTGTTATGACAGATGGTGATCGGAGCGAACATATGAGGGGTGCGTGTGCGTTACTCGTGCATACATAACATTTTATGATGTTGCTTGTTTACTTGTTGCACGTTTTTATTGTTATTCATCTCTAGGAATATTTATGTTTACGCTTGTTACCGTCGATGTCTTTTTGTTACGCGCGTCGTGAATGTGAGCGGTCGGGTGCAATTCTTAACAATGGGGAAATTAAATTTTTTATTGATCTTCTGGTCTTTGTTATATGTATAGAATAGAATATCGGGGATATATTTTGTTTCATTTAAGTTTTGCTCCGAGCTGAATTCTTAAGCGTATTATATAATATTGATAAGCGTAGTATTGTGTAGATGTTATATACAAATGTGGGAGCCCTAGTGGGTTTATATACGAACTAAAAACGCCTGAACTAAGAAAGGTGCTGTTCAGACATAGGTACTTTACATTATGTTGGATGAAATGACCATTGATATTCAAACTATATAAAAATCTTCTCGAAACTAATGTACCTACCACAATCCAACAGTACCTACATTGTTAGTTTCAAGCATTTTCATTTTGGTAAAGTTTTCAATATTGCGTTTTCTATGAGGCGTACTTAAGCTGTCATCGAAACAGTATAAACGATCCGATAAAAATCTATAGAAAAGAAAAACCGTTAAGAAGGCATCGCTCCCTCTTCGTCAACAGCTGTTTATAGAACGACAGTTTTATCTAGAGCCCCCTCGTTCATAGCACGCTGTTCGTGTCGAGGGTCAGGTGAGAGTGGGCGTGCGTTATTTCTGGATGTAACTGTGCATCCCGGTATGGGAATGATGACTTCCCCGCTAAGACACGGTGCGTTTCCTCCGCGTGACGTCACGTCCGAGCGTTTCGGTGTGGGATGCGGGATAATGAGTTTAATTTGATGGTCGGATGAATGTTTTTTTTTAAATATGCCCGTCATAATTGTTGAAATATTCCTTTGACACATGTAGTTGTATGAGTTCCCTTAATATGTGTATGATTGTGTATTGTAATTTGTATGTTAATACAGAAGTTTGAAGACACTCGAAATTAATAACAATTTTTTTTCGAAAAATTGCATTCAAATATTTAAATCCTTTTCGCCCTAGCCCTTATTTCTTCTACTACTAAAAGGAGACCCGATAGAAATACTAAAAAAATTAAACACATTGATGACGATAAAAACTGTTCGAAAGAAATAACAATTATCGATCATGATGATTTTGTATATGGTCTGTGTGTATAAAAAATATATACTCCAAGAAGTCTTGGAGTATAGTAAAACAATTATTACTGTTAATGAATGATAATGAACGATTTCAATGTACGTAAAGTGTAAAAAGTGAAAATCCTTAATGTGTGCCTACACCGATGGGAAATAGGCGTGGTAATAATGATGTTTGTAATTACTACCAAGCCAGTCGTGTCTACAATGTTGTGGTTAGCTGTCTTCCAAGCCCCGCAACCAAATGCGCTCTGGTTGAGAATTAACATGTGTTTCAGATTTCGTATGCATATTGACATTTAAGCTTGTATGCAGATGTCTTGAACTGCCCTCACTACTTGACATATGGCCGCTTGGAACTAACATAAGAAGTATAAAAAAATAATGATAACACCACGCCTATATTTTCTCGAAGGGTTAGACGGAGGAGTGCAGTAAACTCCTACGTTTAATGCTTTACATTCCAAGGCACAATTGAGTACCATATAATACGCAATTCATTAAAAAGAAATTTGCATTACATGCGGTACTTCCCAGTCTTCACTTAAAGTGATCGACATTAAACGAATGAAACACTTACCGCCGCCGACGACATATAGTTTATAATTTAAAACAGCTATTATGTCCCTAAAATTGTATTGCAATCGAGAATGTTCCGAGAGTCATTCCTGTGATCGCTGCGAAAGTTATATTGTGAGTCGTCAAAGTGGTCGTATTATCGTATAATCTACAGTGTCCAACTTGACCACTTTCTGATCACAATATGAGATCACAGTATGGCTCACCATCTTACCACCACCACCCTACCCGGATACCCCAGAATTGTAGATGCAGATGCCCCAGATACCGCATGTACATATTAACGGAGTAGGTTCGGTACGAGGGAATCTATATGATATGGGTATTTTTAATAGCACATTGGGATGCCCATTACGTGTAGAAGTCGGGATGTTGATGAAACTTGACACATTTTTTTTATTATATGATAGTATTTATAATGTTTTATAGAGCATTACCAAACGGGGGACAAAACCTATTTCAAAGAAAGACAAAAAAAACTCCTGTAGTGAATATGGCCCGTACCGTTGAATACCAATCATCTTCTCTTAGACGTTGCCATTAAACATATTCTGCCCCTGTATCGAAGGCTCTCTCTGGTCTATAAGCGTAAGTGTATGACCGTGGGTATGCTACCACCGTGCCTCATGAAACGCGCCGCGCGCTGAAGGTTGATTACATTTTGTAATTGATACAACGTGAAGTGACCATTTCGCAAGCAACATTCCGCGGAATCGCGAGTCACGGTCATCGCAATTAGAGTATCGCAGAAATCGTCGAGAACCTCAAAATAGTGTAGTGTCGATGAATTAGGGTATTTTGCTCCGATGTTGTAGGATTTTTTATATGGACTGAAACCTCCGCCGATGGTAACCGGGATGTAAAGCGTTTACATGGACAGTGCTTTTTAACTGTTGTCATGAATAGTTCAAAACTTTTGCTTGTAATCGTTTCTTCTTGTTTTTCCTTCTCATGATTCGTTCCCTCAATGATGACGATTGTAGCTCCTTTGTGTAATGGCCTTCATAATTTGATAAGCTTCCATAGGCGAACTAATACTAAACTTAGGCTGTTTTATTACAAGAAAGAAGTGAGTTAGTATGTAAAGCACTTAAGTCTTAAGTATAAATAAATAAATCTTAAGCATGGCGGGACTGTAAGAATAGATACATTTGACACTTCGTCCTCCCTGCCTACCCCGTAAGGGACCTGCTGTGAAGAGATGAATGTGAGTATATAATAGGTTACCTGCTCCAAACTTGATTGTTAGTTCGAAAACGTTAATTTTATTTGTCATGTTCTGTGGCTTTTATGTTCTAAAGTTGCAATGTTCGCAATTTTGGCCTCATTCGAGCAGATACAATGTCATTGCAATGAGATATAAGTAAAAGTTCCAATTTTTTCTCTTCTTAGCTGAAGTAATTTTACAAAGTAACGAGAAATCCAAGAACCATATTACATATTAAAAATTTATATTTCACGGTCCCTCAAATCGAATACAAAAAAAGACGTTTCCGTTAAATCAATTTTGCGTTGACAGTTGCTTGGATAATTCAAAACATCGTTTCCATAAAAACTAGAGCGTAAAATCATTAGAAACAAAGGGACAAGCAATGAATAATTAGTTACCCTAAAAATTTGAATTGAAAAGCACGAACTTCGAATACACCAAGAATTTTCCCATGATTGGTTTATAAAGCACCGTTATTTTCCCATGATTCGTTTATTAAGGGATTTCTTTTGTTCTAAAAAATATCATGGGATTTTGATTTTGTTAACATCATATACACATGTATTTTTTACATTTATACTGTCAATGTTAAATCTAGTATTTTGTGGTCACCCAATAATAACACAAAGAAGAGATTTATAGTCATTACACTCCTTGGTCGAAGAATTTGAAAACGTTGCAGTCAAAATTATTGTAAATCCTTTCAAATTTCGTTTACTGTTAAACCGGTTTATTAAGTATGTAATAGTTTTAAGAGTTAAATAATAACAATCGGGAACTACGTTATCCAACGTGATTCAAAGAGCACGTGAGAATGTGCTCGCGCGGTCATTGTGCCAGCACCGGCTTACACAACGCATTGTAATAACAAGATAAAAACTGTCCTAAGATTGTTAACTTCAGCCTGCACGCGGCCCGATAAGGTGTTCTAAGTAACTTATTGGTACCAATGTACCTCCCTGCGAAGGACCGTAAGCGAAGACGTTTAGTAGATAATTGTAATCGTGAATAATTACTCTAAAAGTTTCTAAAATCGTGGATGGATATTTATGTAAATTTATTAGTAGTCTGGGGATATCAGTCCGGGACGTGAACTTGTGACTCCAACAGAACGCCGTCGTAACTTAACGTGTCAAACGGTTAGGCAGAAACTGAACAACCTTACATTGAAGATTTGCATACATCTTTTATAACTCAATAATATGTATATTTTGATGTTAGTTTTAAGTATTGTTCTAAATGTGAACCTTGTTATACATATATAATAAAATACTTCAAACAAGTACCTACCTACATTACATTGCAGTAAGTAAACTAGGTAAGATTGAGGATTGTAACACTAAATTACATATACTCGTATATAATGCTCAACGGCGTTCTCTCTAGGTTTTGTTATATACTCAAACTAGTTAAACTTAATCGTAGACCTTCTCGACGGTTTAAAAGTTTCCGGCATACGGGATTGACACTATAAGTTGACCGCTAATTCATACATGAAATAAAAATGTAGTCAACATTTTGTCATGCTAACTTTAATTTTCCCATAAATTATAACATGGCTTTATTTTGTTACCAAGTCAAGTTGAAAGGTTGACGACCATTAAATGTCAAATCTAAAACCCGAAGGCGTGGCTCCGGTGGCTTCAGTTTTCAGTTGACCCGAAAACGCCTGAAACGAGGTCGTCTGTCAATTGAACTGCCACAGCCACGTTGCCCACGGGTATCGCGAATAATTGCCACTGGGAACGGTATTAGTAATATTATAGTACCTAAATAATACATGTATGAGACATGAATGGTGAATGAGGAATAAGCATTTTAGGTTTGGAAGGACAGAGGTTGCGTTATCCGGTACTCAGCTCGACCTGCCCCGTGACATATCTGACGTTTCCATACAACAGCTCTTTATCAATAAGAATCATCATTATCATCAGCCTAATGCAGTCCACTGCTGGACATAGTCCTCCCCTGAGGGGTAGTGTCCACGATCCTCACGCTGGGCATGCGGTCGGGGATCTCGGAACACATTCTCTCACACCATCTACGCTTTCTGTCCAGTACTTTTTTTTTGTTTATGTATATTTTATTTGTGTATAATTTCATTAGTTGGTAGTATAGTACCTAGTATGAAAAACATATTTTTAGCGTATGATTTATTTACAGCCTGTTCAGACAGACATATTAGTCCCATTATATTTTATTATATCATTAGTGCCTAGGGTCAATATCTTCGTGACATAGATATATAAACGGACAGACAGGAACACACCCGCAATGTTAATGAGTATTCAACGTAAGACTATTCTAATTTATGTCGAGTATCCAATATCACGCGATGCCTCTGTCGTTTGGAATGTTATTTATGTACAGCATTAAGTAATATGGATGTTCAGTTAATAGGTCTGTTCTTCTGACCTGCTGGTGTTTAGCGAACTGGGGACCGTACCTGATGGTGGGCGGTGCCGTTGCTACTAAGTCACAAGTAACTGGCGTGCGTGTATGCAGAGGGTGATAAATAGGCAGGAGGCATATCGGGTTTGTAAGGATACAGTGCTCTCTGCCTATCCCGCAAGTGATCTGGCGTGACGGTGTTATAATAATTATCAACTTCATATCTCATATGAGAGAGATCAGATTGGGCCATAGTCTGCCACGCTGGCCAAGGGTTGGTAGCAGGCTTCACACGCTTTTGAGAACATACTGAAGAATTCTAGAGTGCATACAACGGAATAAATTCTACAAAGTGAAGATTCATTAAGAAATAACGGTCGGCAAAAATAATACCCGGTCGGCGACTGATATCGGAAGTCGTAAAACTGTTGCGGCGTCGGCGGCGAAGCCCGGGAGATGATTAGGACCCGAGCGGTGAGGTGGCGGCGCGCTATTAAAATGTAACATTCGGAAATCTATCCACGTGTACAACATTGCGAATAGCTTTTGGAACGCTTACGAAAAACTTAATCCCTGTCTACCCCTATGCGTGATAAGCGTGGAAGTATGTAAGTATCTATGTACGTGGTCAATTTAAAAATGTTAATTGACGTTGGTTTTATGTAATTTCCCATGTATGAAGGGGTGTTTATATGTATATTGGTGTGTGTGTGTGGGTAACATTGAACTGAGCTGGTGGTTGTTAGTAATTTTCCGTGAGTATAATTGGTGTAGGTTCGATTCCCGCTCGGGATATTATACTAGTATTTGTGAATTTTAGTTGTGTGTGAGCGTTCTGTCGGTTACACAAAGATTTGTCGGTGCAACAGTCAGATATCCAGATCAAAAACTGGACTATCGTGTCATACAAATACTTGGATTTTCTTTGAAGTAAGAGTCCGGTCCGGCGCCGGTCAAGTAAGTATATGTACTTGAAGTAAGTAAGTAAGTATATGTACTTGAAGTAAGTAAGTAAGTATATGTACTTGAAGTATATGTAATTGAAAGAAGTATGTCTTTCAATTTAATCAAACATTTCCAGAACCATTTGCATTCACATTTATGTGGTGTGTGAGAGGATAATTAAAACCGAAAAGCTGTAATTAAATTCATTATGGGCACCATAAAGTTTTTATGGTTTTCGCGTCTATCCACTAGCTAGTGTACTATTGAACATTGCACGTTGTATAGTTATTTACACCTTTTGCCATGTTATTATAAGGTTCAATTTTGAACGATTGTCATGTGTCAAAATAGGCGGAGTGCTCGTAACGCACACGTGCACGTCTATGGCAGTGTCGTTTGCACGCAAAGAAATTGATTTTTTTCACTTTCCCAACTCATTTTTTTCATAAGCAACGACTAATTAACACATATAAAAATATTTAGTACATATAATAATAAGTACAATATTTGAGTTTTGTTTTCAAACCAACAATAGCCGCTATGCGTAAAGAAATTAGGGCCTAATTTAGCATCTGCCGCTTATATAAGTAGTTTTTCATATAACAGATGAAAGCGATCGCTTGTTAGTTACCGGCGCCAGGGCGTGTGCTGTATCTTGCGGAGCGAGTGCATGAATGAGTTCACGAGAAAATCGCTCGACAATTGGGTTACGAGGGTCGTGTGAACAGGGCCCACTGGCGACTGTCCAAGATCCGCTGATCGTAACGTGTTTATCGCGTAAACACACATTCGTTACATTGCTAAACAAACATACATCGGCATAGGTCGTCGACACCGGTCAATATCCGCTATTCTAATTTTTGTACATGGTTTCGTTTAGATTTATTTGCTTTTGTTTTTCACCATTCATATTTTCGCCAGCGAGCGGTACGCTCCGCCTGTTACATGTCATGGTAATTACTTGGACGCTTTCTAACTAAGCTAATTGTTGTATATTGAAACTTTGCGAAATGCATATTTTTATCCCTAATTGGTTTTAGAGTGAAATTGTAAAGAATGTTGTAATATACTGTCACCTCTGGATCGAGTAAATTCCAAAAAGTAACCCCTTGGCGACGTACAAACAGGGACAACTTTAAATCGAAACCAAATAGCCAATAAGAATACATATGTATTTAAATGTATATAAGCTTCAGATTTCAAAAGCGTTTAATTGATTATGTTAAAGTATTATGAGGACTAGGAATCCTTATAAATACATTTGATTAGCTTGAACACTACTGTTTAAAAAATCCTTGAAAGAATTGAAAATAGGAATTAAACATTGCGTGAAAAGCATGTTTCCGCGTCGCCTTGTCGGAGACACCGTTTGCGTTTGATGTTCTTTTGTTCCTTCTCGCACTAAACAAAGCCTCGATTGTTCTGGTTATTTGTTAGCGCTCTTCTATTATAGCCTTCGCTACCTTGTCTCTACGCGCGAGGGCCGTAAGAGGCGATCTCAAGGCTAGTAGAATATACGAGACCCATCCGTAGTCTTTCCTTGCTTTATGTATCAGCATTAAAACCTTATGGGCAAAAACCCCTTAGCTTGGGGGGATAATATTGGTGGTGATTAGAACCCTTACAATATTTAGTCGATCACAATTGTTCTATGTTCCACTGTTGACACTAACTGGTTTTATATCTTTATGATGTCAAGTATAGCGCTCCGGTCAGTAGAGTAGGTCTGAGCCATCTTCTATTACATTTCTTTCTTGACCACATAGAAAAATTATTCAGAAATTATGTTAAATGGTTTGCAAAAATATTACACTAATAAGTGCAATGCTATAACAAAACGATCCGTCAAAATAACACTCCATTTTATCCTTTTTACGTTCTTACATACTTTTAATTACATCCTTTTTACGTTCACTTCACTATTGTATTTTTAAACACACACACACATACATACACACCAACTCATTGTAATTCCCATCAGTGCGCTAATAAGTGGGCGTGGCTATTGGACATTCCATTATATAACGGCTAACGCACCTGGTGTGTCGTCAGTGTACGCGGGTAGCGATGAGCGATTTTTTCAAAATTCTCGACATGCACGTTTTTATTCGAGGATGCGAATATTATCGCATGTGATTTGCGTCTGGTGAATGGTAATAGGCTTACCGCCTATTCCGGGATAGAGCGTATAATATAGTTGGTGAATGTTGGGAGCGTATTGCAATGTACTACTTGATTCTGCCTAACCTTTCGGAGAAATAAAGGCGTGAGATTATGTTCATTCGAATATTTTTTTGCCAGTTGTGCACTATACATCACGCCCCTGACAAACATCTCTTTCAATGTATATGTATCACCTGGGCTGACTGGTAGAAATTAGTCCGCTCTTTGTAACCAACTATAAAGGATAACGAAAATAAATAAATATGGAATGAAAATCCAACACTCGGTTGCTGTTGTTGTCCGCGATTAGTCACTCACAGTGTCCTTTATAGTACATTACTTTTCGCTCTCGTTTCTCGCTGCTCGCTGTCAGTGGGTTTTCCGCTCTTAAGTCAATTCTATTCAACATTCACACGACGATTTCCGATGTCAATGCCAAACGTTGGATGCGAAGATCGCTCGCGTCCATAGAGCTATTATATACATAGAGTGGGCGAGCCAAGCAAAAAGTTGTCTCGTCAATAGAGGATAGATAATGAATTTGGTACTCGTTTGTCGATGTAAATTATTACATTCGCCAGCAACTTGGCGTACCACCACGTATACCAAATGTATGTTCTTACTCTTTCTATCAACGCGACATTTTCACTTGCAAACGCGCTAATCGGTCCCCTACTCTATCTATATATTATCTCTATGATGGCGGCGTCACCATTGGATTTTTGTGTTTGACTTTATTTAGTGTTTGACTTTAAAATGCTTTGTAAACTTATTATTATTAAGCGCTTGCTTTAAGAATTAGGAATGCATCAAAATAATTTGCTATTATTGTTAAGTAGCCAGGGCAGGTCCGTTAAAGAGCAGGCAGATTAGACAGAATACCGTGTATTCATACACCTAACGTGATTTGTTACTAACATTCTCTCTTATGAGTCTCTGCTTACAAGCACGCCATTTTCGGAGACACAAAAAAAGGAAAGAACTTATTACCATATAAGTAATCTCCTTTACTAATCATTATCTTATATTATTTGATTCTAATGTCACGAGCTGAACGCGATAAACGACTTATACTCGTATATGGCTTATATAAAGATTGATTCATGCTATTAGAACAATATCTTTAATATTTAAATGGAATGTTGACAAGTGTTTTTGAAATCAAGACCTGTGTAGAGAATGGTCATATTGGCTGCCGGAAGCCTAATGTTCGTGATTAAATTTTTTTCTATAAAAAAAGAGACGGTAATTAGGTACCATTCTCCTGGGAGAGTTCTTTTAACGCTCCAAAAGTACAGTACATGTAAGAAAGCAAATTGATTGAAAATTGTCTCTAATTTTAATGCGACTTGCGTTTCGTTTACCGTTATGTGTACTGTATTACTCTATATTTATTTAATAATTCTTGTGTAACATCATGAACTAAGGACAACAAAGGCGTACTAAATGCCAAACGTACGTACGTACGATACGTAACTTCACGCCTGTAATCCCCGAAGAGGTAGGCAATATAAATACTAATATAAATGTCCCACTATAAATGCCAAACGGTTACTCTAATGAGAAAAAGTGTTGCTAGCGTATATTTCACGATGATAATATATGTATGTATGATAATATATTCTATATACCTATAATAAATAATATGAATGATATTTATCTTCGTCTTTTGTACACTTTGCGTTTGTATAAAACGAATCTGTTCATGTTTTGCTATTTTACAACTAACTTGATCAGAAAGCGTGACAATGGATGCTTGACGCTTTGACAAGCGTAGCGTGGCACGTGCTCCGGCTAAGTGGAGTGACGATATACGCAGTGGCTGGCAGCGGTTGGATGCAAAGAGCTGAAGATGGAACTCAGAGGCGTTATTAAAGAGGCCTGTGTCCAGAACTTTTATGCATTAATATGCATGACTGGCCTACTTGGTAAGTCGGAAACATCGAGTGGCAAATATCGTTGTCGTCGATATGACGCACTTCCGCTGCACTCGTGTCCTACACTCATACCGGGCTGTAGACTGCTGACCACCCAGTATCTGATATATAATACATAATAATATGTCTGACTGGCCTTTTGTAACAGTGGCTGGTGACCCTGACAGCTGTGCGAATTTATACCTATATATGAAAAAAGTACATCACGCCTGTAATCCCCGAAGAGGTAGGCAGAGGAATGTAGAACACTCCCACGTTCCACCAGTTACTTTTACGTCC